>JASANG010001492.1:0-17574 GCA_030248215.1 Enoplolaimus lenunculus
CAAAAAATTTTCTGAGGGCGAAAAATGGTAAAGTAGGGAGGGACCTTACCATTTGAACACTAAACAAATTTCTGATAAGGGAGCGCACGCCTCTCTTGGATTCGCTAGTGACTGCAATGACCCGAATAAAAGGATTAACAACAGATGGAATCCTCATTTTGAGTCCCAATCAATAGGAGTTTGTATACCTATAATTAGACACTATAAAAGAGAACATCTCATGTATAGATCAGGGGCGCAGCGCTTCATTCGCGGCACTGCAATAGAGGAAGCTTAAGCTTTAGACTAATTGTTCTGTTTAGGCTTAGACTAAAGATTATGAATATGTTCGTACTACAGCTACATCCTAGTTTTATACACTGGCAAACGAGACAATGCAGAAGGATGACCTAGACTAGAATGTTCAATTAAGTATATAATACCTCGGATTTAAACACAGAGGCTTCCGGGCGTTTGAGATGTGTTACTTTTAGGACCGTAACAGTAGAATAAGCATATTCGTAAGACTAAAAAGAAGCATAAGCCTTAAAGTAAGTATAAACCTAAGCCTAAGACTAGGCTTAGCAAAAAAGTGGTCTAAAATCTACGCATACTCTTTTACAGTCCCACTGCCGACAGTTACAAGGATGACCCTGAACAGGAGCCGGAGTTAATTTTTACGCAAAGTTTTGAATAAATAACTCTCTTACTTATATACCCTCATACCTTTAAGCTGTTCGGTTCAGTCCAAGTTAAAAGCTTGTCATAGAACCCTGCTGGCATAATCACCTTTTCAACTCGAGCTAAATGTTACGCACCAGAAAATGTACACATAATTACAGATAATTATAGCCAAAGATAATAATAATAATAATAATAATAATAATAATAATCGGTTCAAATTCTGTTTCTGCCTTTGTAAGGTCCAAAAATTCTTTTGCCAGCCATAGCCCAGCATAAGTGTATCTCCTAGGTTACCTGGACCCAAATCACTATGACAACTATGAGCCAAATGTGTGCTAGTTTTGGCAGCTTTCTATACGATATTTGCCGAGTGTAAATATTGCTTTCTATTGGGTTTTGGTGAGCAATATCAAATCAGGAATATTTTCGCTTTTAGGGGCCCATGTAAACGTCAGGGACGGAACGTTTTTCTGCGGATCTGGAAAAGAGTAAACGTAAGCTTTATACTAATTGTGTTTCTTAGTCTTAGGCTTAGGAATACGCTTACACTACTGTAACGGTCCTGTTCTATACATTGGCCCTAACAGAATATGTTTCTGTGAGACTGTAATAGAGTAAGCTTAAGCTTTAGACTAATTTTTTGCTTACGCTTAGGCCTTAGGAAAATGCTTATACTACTGTAACGGTCCTGTTCTATACATTGGCCCTAACAGAATATGTTTCTGTGAGACTGTAATAGAGTAAGCTTAAGCTTTAGACTAATTTTTTGCTTACGCTTAGGCCTTAGGAAAATGCTTATACTACTGTAACGGTCCTGTTCTATACATTGGCCCTAACAGAATAGTTTCTGTGAGACTTAATAGAGTAAGCTTAAGCTTTAGACTAATTTTTTGCTTACGCTTAGGCCTTAGGAAAATGCTTATACTACTGTAACGGTCCTGTTCTATACATTGGCCCTAACAGAATATGTTTCTGTGAGACTGTAATAGAGTAAGCTTAAGCTTTAGACTAATTTTTTGCTTACGCTTAGGCCTTAGGAAAATGCTTATACTACTGTAACGGTCCTGTTCTATACATTGGCCCTAACAGAATATGTTTCTGTGAGACTGTAATAGAGTAAGCTTAAGCTTTAGACTAATTTTTTGCTTACGCTTAGGCCTTAGGAAAATGCTTATACTACTGTAACGGTCCTGTTCTATACATTGACGGAAGACCGAACTAAGGCTTCGAAACATAATGGGGTGCGAGGGCCTGAGAGTGGACCAAACTCGGGTTTCACCACAATTTTTAACCCCCGTGACCCGAGTTGAGGAAGGACATCGTACGATATTTCAGTAGTAACTATTAAGTGATGAAACCAGTGTGGACCCGCAGTTAAGGGGGCCGGTGGTGAAGGGGCTCAAATTCCCTGGCAAAACTTTGGCCACCCCTGGATCAACTTTGCTTGCAATGAACTAGTGGCAAATCCAGAAGTTTTTGACACAAAGCCACCGCTAAATAGCCAAATACCTAACGGTGCAAGTTATAAGCCGAACGCAACTTTAGTACTAAATCTTAAGACGAAATTTTACCTATAGTCTGATTAAACCTTATAGTTCCCCTCTTTTGGATACGTCAGTGAATGAAATGCTTTTCATCTAACAAAGTTTGGCCAACGTATAGAATATGGCCGTTACGCAGTAGCATAAGCATATTCGTAAGCCTAAGCATCAGCAAAAAATTAGTCAAAAGCTTCAGCTTTACTCTATTGCAGTGCCACAGAAAAACATTCCGCTTCTGATATTTACTTTGGGTTTGGTTCATGTTTAAACATTTTTAAACTACCGCTTTACGCCCATTGGCCAGTACTTTGTCTCCAACGTATTCTGGATGAACGAGGATACTGCTTGCGTTGTTAAATTCTGCAATTTAAATAGCGCATTTATAGCAAATTTTTCGGCTCATGTATAGAACTGGACCCGAACGTTTTCCGGCGTTACTGTAATAGAGTACGCTTAAGCTTTAGACTAATTTTTATTATAGGCTTTTAGGCTTAGGCTCACTCTTAGGCTTAAAAATATGCTTACACTACTGTTTCGGCCCCTATTCTATACATTGGCCCAGTCTTCTTAGGCCCGCGCGCACAATAGTGTATGTTTCACGTCTATTTTGTTAGGCACTGAGTTTATAGGTTTTAGGCAATTATTGCTTTTGTTCACAATTTCTTGCTATTCGTTGGTTTTCGTCATAAATTGCAATAAACTGCAGTTCACTGCAGTTACGATATATACATTCCTATACAGCAATTTCGTATTTGTAAATATTTGAATGCATAAAATGACTATTCATACATTGATAAAGTGTGCAGTTTGACTGCAATTCAACCGGAAACTGCACATTAATGCTTTGGTTTGCTGTTTGCAATTTGAATATTTTATTTGCTTTTTATTCGTTCGATTGGTTGTTTGTTTGTTCGTTTGTTTGTTTGTTTGTTTGCTTGCTTGCTTGTTTGTTTGCTTGCTGGCTTGTTTGATTGTTTGTTTGTTTGTTTGGTTGGTTGTTCGTTCGTTTGCTAATTAGTTACCTAGTTTGTTTGTTTATTTAGTTTGTTTGTTTGCTGTAAACGTTTTATTGGACAGTGCGCCAATCATGGCTGGCCTGGCACTAAAATCGACCCTGGTTTTGATATAAGAAAGTCCTCGACTGTCGAACAAAAATTACTCAACCCAAATTTGTTCGATTTATAAAATCGCACAGTTTGCCAGCCAGAAGGACAGACCGCAGATTCGCCCTCGATGCAATACCACTATTTTTAGCTGAATTTCTATTTCCGACACCATATTTGATTAAAACCAAATAACACTTTCTTCATTACGATCACACCGGTTATTTGACCATACCTCGTTCGCCAATCATCTGATTGCAAAAAATTTAATACGATTCGATTCAGCTTCGGAAGCTAAATCGAACGTTGTGGTTCAACTTTCTGTCCAAAGAAGCTAAATCGAACGTTGTGGTTCAACTTTCTGTCCAAAGAAGCTAAATCGAACGTTGTGGTTCAACTTTCTGTCCAAAGAAGCTAAATCGAACGTTGTGGTTCAACTTTCTGTCCAAAGAAGCTAAATCGAACGTTGTGGTTCAACTTTCTGTCCAAAGAAGCTAAATCGAACGTTGTGGTTCAACTTTCTGTCCAAAGAAGCTAAATCGAACGTTGTGGTTCAACTTTCTGTCCAAAGAAGCTAAATCGAACGTTGTGGTTCAACTTTCTGTCCAAAGAAGCTAAATCGAACGTTGTGGTTCAACTTTCTGTCCAAAGAAGCTAAATCGAACGTTGTGGTTCAACTTTCTGTCCAAAGAAGCTAAATCGAACGTTGTGGTTCAACTTTCTGTCCAAAGAAGCTAAATCGAACGTTGTGGTTCAACTTTCTGTCCAAAGAAGCTAAATCGAACGTTGTGGTTCAACTTTCTGTCCAAAAATAATTTTATGGTTCCAAGGGCGAACCGCATGACGAGCGAGGTGTAACACCCTATATTTTGGTGGTTTTACATGTATATTTATCGCATAGTCGACCGCCACCCCCCTCGTAAAACATTTGACATACGCAGCGGACTTATTTTAAACACTGCACCGTTTGCCAAACTGTGATTTTTGAGCGCAAAATGCAATTTGACATCTGGTACGGGGCTGTTTGCGGTTTTATGTTGCGCTTTGCTTGCTTGCTTTTTGTGGTTGGGGTTAAGGTATACAGCATGGGGTATAGGAATATACGGGGCGAAATGGAACACAAAGAGGTGAAAATGCATTTCGAAGCAACGAATGCTATTTTGAATGACGTCAAATTGTTATTGAACACATAAAAGCGTTCAAATATATACATAAATATATATATATATATATTTATATATATATGTATGTATGTATGTATATATATGTATATATATTTATATATATTTATATATATATGTATGTATGTATGTATATATATGTATATATATTTATATATAGATTATCGTTATGGTTTCGTTTTCTTTGAACATTTTATATTGGCACACTCGTTTTTGCCATTTTCTTAATAATATTTGTTAGGGCCCAAGGTGTATGTTTTGATGAACATTGCATCAGTTTTTGTGGTCAGTTGCAATTTGTGAACGCGAGCCATATTTATGCCCGCAACTATGAACGGGAGAAGCGGCGAAGACAGGCGGCTCTTTCTATACGAACCGATTCGCAATCGGTGGTTGAAAATATTTTCAACAACAAAAGAATTGAATATTTGAACAAAGTTTTCCTTGCGTTTTGAAATTTATACTACAAATTTGTGGATGCAGTCCTGATTGGAGGCCAATAAGGATCGGCACCACTACATTTTAAAAAATGAAATATTTAAACGAATATTTGATAGCTTTCTTATTTGTCTATTTTGAAACTGTTTTTTACTCGCATTATTGTTTTGTTTCATTTCGAATCTAAGCCTATATTCTCAAATGTGTATAGCAGCAATCATCAATTAGTTAAATAGGTTTTTAAACGTACTAACTATTGCAGTTGTTGAGCTCAAAATTGACACAGCAGTAGCAAATTATATGCGAAAAATGTGCTGAATTTTGAGTCTCAGCATTCACTGGTTTAGCAGGTATAGGCCCTATCACCAACTGGTAATAGGTGCTACACGCATTTGAGAATACGGGCCCTAATTTTAAACTTGGAATGCCATCACTGGTATGAAGAGGTATTCGCATGTATGACCGGTTTATGTCGTCTTGTCGAGATTCTGAGTTGCTCATAGTATACTCTATGCAGAGCCTATAGTTTACTCTATTGCAAGGATACTGGCCCGTAGACAGCTCGTACCAGGGGGCTTTAATATTTTTCAGAAGGGGCGTACAAGGGTTTTCGATGACTTACTAGCAAAGTTGAAAATTGTCTAGGTGGAGTCGAAATTTTACCAGCGGGGGGTTGACTGTAGTCCACATCCATGATACTTGGCAAGGCAAAAAATTTCAAAGTAAACTCTGGCAATTTTAACAACGTTTCAAATAAAATACAAAATTCACAGTCTGGGTTCAAACTTTTTACGCCCGGCCAACTTTTCCCTCGCAGCCCTCTCAGGTTCGTGCTGACTCTAAAAACCACTCTCTCGGTATCAATGGCGGATCCACGGGGGGCACCCCGGCCGTGCCCCCCCCCAACAGCATCTCGACAAAAATTATATTGGGACTCAAAATGGGGACCCCTCTTTTATTTCGGTCACTACAGTATGGGTTAAAAATATGTTTATTACCTGTGAAATTTTGGCCCCCCGTTTTGAGATCCTGGATCCGCCACTGCGCGGTATATTTAACAGGACCATAGCCAGCTCACTTTTCAAAAAAGTTTCAGAAGTGACATACAAGGGTTTTCGATGACTTACAAGCAAAGCTAAACACTTTCTAGCGGCCAGAATTCTTCCAGGAGTGGCTAACATCTCCCTGGCCCCCATCTGGCTACGGACCCATCTACAGACCCATATATAAGATAAATACCTACAGCCTATGTGGACTGAACATGCAATCATAATATTTTATCCATTATTTCGTTGGTTTAAATGATTAAAGTCGTATTGTTTTATCGATATTTCATGCGTTAATGATACGTTTGCATGATT
Organism: Enoplolaimus lenunculus; assembly: GCA_030248215.1. NCBI lineage: Eukaryota > Metazoa > Nematoda > Enoplea > Enoplida > Thoracostomopsidae > Enoplolaimus > Enoplolaimus lenunculus. The sequence continues at coordinate 6,288 of JASANG010001492.1, forward strand.
TTTCTGCGATTGCTTTCTGTATATATTGGCATCAGCGTTTGCGGCACGTCCCTACTCAGAGGGTGTCCCGTGTGGCTTAGGTATCCCTAGAAATTGGTTTTGGAGCTTAACGGTGTTTGCCCTGATAGGAATTCTTACTAAATCAGCAGTATGCCACTCCTTAAATTTTTAAAGACCATCTCATAAAATATAGGGCTCAGGGCTCACTACGATCCTGCAATTGTATCCCGAAATGTGGGCGACAGGCTGCTACAGCTTCAAAGGCACATGTAAACAACAGGGCCGGAACGTTTTCCGGTCCGTCTGTAATAGAGTAAGTTTAAGCTTTAGACTATTTTTTGGCTTAGGTTTAGGCTTAGGCTTAGGTATAGGCTCATTCTTACGCTTAGGCTTAGGCTTAGGCTTAGGCTTAGGCTTAGGTATAGGCTCATTCTTACGCTTAGGCATAGGCTTAGTCTTAGGCTTAGTAATATGCTTATAACTACTGTTCTGGCCCTGTTCTACACATCGGCCGCTTCCGTTCTGACCATATTTGTTAGATCATTTCGCCGATTTCATTTTGTTCGTTAAAACGAATTTTAAATATTTCAAAACATCATATTTCAGGCGTGTTTTAGACTCTGGCCCAAACTGCCTGGATCCTATCATGAATAAGCTCGGGTCAGTAGCCAGAAGGGTGAGACAGTGAGGAGAAACGAAGCACGTGCATGAAAGGATTTTGCACCGCCTCTAGAAAATTTTCAACCTTGCTTGTAAGTCATCGAAAAATCCTTGCATAACCTTTTTGAAAATTGTTAGCCCCCCTTCAGCAAGGTGAGTTGGCTTTCGGCCTGAATATGCTGCTCCAACATTATTACGGTTTAGCGTGCATTCATCAGTTGTAATAAGGGGTGCGGTAATAAATTCTATAAATGGGCTAATTTCAGGCACCAAAGTATATTAACACCAATGTTGGTATACGTATAGAATCTACGACAATTCGTCGCCCAACAGTTTGTCGCCACAGCAGTGTCCTAAAGACTATGAATACATCTAAACATAAACCTAAGCGTAATCCTAAGCCTAAGTTTAAGCCTAAACATAAGCAATAATGATGCGCAACGAATTGTTGTGAGTCGATGAAATTTCGGATTACAAATTGTCGGGCGACAAATTGTCGTGATATAAGTATAGCGCTAATCTTTGTTTAGGACTGCCACATCAAACTATACTGGCCAATTAACTCTATCCGATTCGAGTTTGAAAATGAAACAAGTTTTTTGTTGCAAATACGCCCACGCTCAGGCTTAGGCTTAAGCTTAGGCTTAAGCAAACTTTTTCCTAAACTTAAGCCTAAGCGATAAGTCAGAGAGTTTTAGTGCCGCTCTTTACATAAGCTTAAGCATAAAAACGGTACAATCACAGGAACCATTTGCGTGTTCATATTCCGAAACCATCACAAATTCTAAACTTTTCAGCGAGTTATGCGTTTTTATTATGCCTCGGTTTGAATTGAGTGAGCAATTTTTGCAGCGGCGAGTACTGGCCTGTAGCGAAAAAGCCACTGAGAGTTCAACCTCCCCATGGAAATGTTTTGGTCACACTAGAAAATTGTCAACCTTGCTTGTAAGTCACCAAAAACCCTTGTATGCCACTCCTGAAAATTTTTAAGCCCGAAAGCAACGTGAGCTTGTTACGGACATGAGTGTGAATGCAGAAAGGTGATTGGACTAAAAACAGTTGAGAAGGTTTAAGCCCAAGCCCAATAAATCTCAACTGTCTTTATATTATGAGATCAGACTTTTTTGTTCTGACATATTTTACACAAATATATTTCAAGCCCGTAGCCAGTTCACCTCGCCAGGACTGGGTAAAATAATTTTCTAGAGGGGCGTTTATAAACAAGGTTGAAATTTTCTAGGGGGTAGAAAATGGTCCGATATATTACACAACATCACATATTAAAGTAATACATTTGAATAAAATTTGAGGCAGTGGGATATCGACGAAACCACACTACCCCGAGATAAATTTTAAGTTTTGTGTCAAAAACGCCACCACTTTTCGCCGATATGGAATTTTTCAAACCCGCAACCGAAACCAAATCAGATCAAATTTCACTGTGGTGAAACTATGAGAAACCGCTTCAATAATGGCATCGAGTGCCTTTGGTTTCGCAGAAACGGACCAGCAAAAATAGCACTTTATGCACAACTATTGTGCGCCGTTTTGGATTTTATCTTAAAGGAACGGCCGTGAATTTCTCGTGGGTGGGGATCATGGTACCCCGTACGGTTTCATTTAGGAAGGGTACAAGGAACGGCGTGAATTTCTCGTGGGTGAGGATCATGGTACCCATACGGTTTCATTTAGGAAGGGTACAAGGAACGGCGTGAATTTCTCGTGGGTGGGGATCATGGTACCCCATACGGTTTCATTTAGGAAGGGTACAAGGAACGGCGTGAATTTCTCGTGGGTGGGGATCATGGTACCCATACGGTTTCATTTAGGAAGGGTACAACTTTTAAAACAGATTGTGTTTTGCGCGGCGAGCGATCACTAAATTCGGGAGCAGAAAACTGGAATTGTAAATGTGGTCGATAGTTGATTCGAAAGCCAATGAAGCTTAGGTTTAGGCTTTTGGATACACTGTAAATTCCAATGAGCTGAATAATCAACTCTGCGGGCGGGTTAGTTTTCTAAGTTAATAACAATAAGCATTAACTCACTGTGACTTTAGGTTGATTTTCTACTCTCGGTTGATTCAATCCTGAGTTCTGATAGTCTTAACTCAAACTGAGTAATTCAACTCATTCTGAGGTAAAATCAACTCACAGGAACTTACACTGTATCAAGAGCCGTCGCCCCAGAAGCCCGTGGTCCCCCAACGAGTGGAGGGGCATCGGGAGCGCGGGTACGGCGCTTCTGATTTGTTGTCTAAGATTGCTTTCATGTCATACCAGTCGAGCACTCACTGTAAATTTTTTAGTGAGTTGATTTTAATTCAGACAGAGCTGAATCACTCAGTCTGAGTTAGGACTATCAGAACTCGGAATTTTGAGTTGATTCAATTCATTCCGTCTGAGCTGGTTAATCGACACATCCAGAGTCAACTTAAATCAGAGTGAGAATCAACTCAACTCAGAGTGAACTAATGTTTACTGATATTAATTCAGAAATAACCAACTCGCTAGCTGAATTGATTAATCAATTCATTAGAATTTACAGTGCTAAGGCACTAGGCTCGTAAAGTTACAGTTTTTTTTTATTTTTCATTCATTTATTCCGCAAGATTGTATTTTTATCTCTTAAAAACTTAATCAAATTTCAAACCCTGTAAACGCAGCCCGAACAAGTTTAACTGCACCGAGCCGCATTCGTTATCATTTTAAATCGGTTTAAAAGCCTAAGCCTAAACCTTGACTTTACCACCGGTGGGTACCTGCACGGTATTCACTTTGCGTGTCACAGTTGGTTATTTGAATAATTTATTTTTTTGCGAACCGGCCATCCCAGGTATATACAACAAAAAGCTATGTCTGAAAATTAAGTTTGGTACATTTTTTCATATTGGCAAATTGTTATTTTTGAACGCATGAATTGCATCAACTCAGCCCGTTTTGCCTAAATCGCACCATCAAGTTCCTACGGACAGTGCCGGAGCAGGCAGCGATGGGGACTCCCCACCTAAATTCCAGGGTGGTGGCCTTCAAACTCGCGAGATAAGCGAACGAGAAGGCAGACGCGTTTTAAAACTTAAACGGTTTTTGTTTCAACCACTAAGGGTGGGGTTCCCTTTAGAGGTGGATGCCCTTCAAATGAGGGTATGGGGGGATGGCTGCTCCGGCTCTGCCTACGGAACATGTGCAGTGTTCATTGAAATTACTTAGCTACCGAAAAACACTGCGCTAAATTTATCAAAAACTCTCGAACGCACGTACTATAAGCTTTTGTACCCACGCTTTTAATGGTTTGTTCAAAAACGGTGATAAGATAGGAGGGGGCTTTCATTCTTCTCAATCCATAAATATTTGAGTGCGTAGACAACTCAGTTTCAACCATTTTGCTCAAATGTTTGCAGGCCTGTAGCCAGCTCACTTTACTTTTAGGTCATAAAAATGTATCTTAAAAGAGGAGCATGCAAGGATTTTCAATGACTTACAAGCAAGGTTGAAAATTGTCTCGGATGCGCGTAAATTTTTCAGCCATCCTGCACTAACTTCTTTGGATACGCGGTTGAATGGTTGACGTATTGGGTGCATTTAACGGAAGTTTTATGTTCAAATTTTACCCTTATTTGAACCGTTAACTATCTTTTTGGACGGGGGTCAGGGCGCCTCCCGTTTTATGTCCAAAAGATAACCAATTTTAATATGGCCGTCTATAAAATTTACTGCGAGATTCTACTGCAACTCATGCGAAAAAATAGTCCTCAGCGGTTTCATTTGCAGTCCTGCCTTCTTTTAAAGAGTCCACTAGCGGATGCAGACGGTTTGGGAATGGCGTACCCCCCGTCAGAATTAGTTTATGATAAAATGGTAAGTTCCCCACCTTACAATTTTTTTACAATTTTTCCCACGGAATGTATTGTTATAAAATGGTAAGTTTCCTCCGTACCTTACAATTTTTCACTGTCAAAAATTTTTTCGTTGATAAAATGATAAGGTCCCCCTACCTTACAATTTTGGCGTTTCATAACATTTGTCAGCCCTCCCTCGCGTCAGAAATTTTTGGATCCGCCTCTACAGGAGTGTATATTTTCATAAAATAACATTTTACACCGAAGATCTTGAAGGAGTTATTCTAAAACACTGTACTGCTTAATGTCTTGAAATTTCAGCTCGATACAGATATATCCCTTTTATCTCTTATGTTGTATACGCCCCTCCTGTTTACACTGGCCCAATGAAAGCATTCAGCACACGCAGTTATTAGCTTATGAATAATTCATATTTGCATGTGCGCGTCGGCAAATTGTGACAAATTATTCGTGTGTTTTTTGTCACCTCTTACTGCCCCTGGTAAGGTTCTTTGGACTACGGGGCCACTATAAAGGGCTTCCCAAAGTCTGTACCATCCCTTTATATGCCGTTTTCCCTCTATCTATCGAGAGACTACGAGAGAGGGGATAACTGTTTAGGTTACTTATGACAAAACGTAATTTGGCATTAAAGTTGCATCGTTGCCATCAAAATATATTGTCACTCAGGACTTATAATTTGGTGTTTCAAGCGGTCGACACAAAAGACCAACTGAAATAATAACGAGTTTGCCCATAATAATAAAGGCGTGTTTAATTATTAATACTAGTTTGTCGCTAGTCTCTTATTTTGTTCATTATTCTAATATCGATATGTATGTAATTATATATATGTATAATATATATATATATATATATATATATATATATATATATATATATATATATATATCAGGGTGCAACCGGAATTCCGGTTCCGGTTCCGGTAAATTTTTACCGGATTTAAAAATTCTGGATATATATAACCATTATTATTGTTATTGTTATTATTATTATTATTATTATTATTACAACTACTATTACTATTATTATTATGAATATATTATGTAATACTGCGCAACCAAAGGTGAACAATTTTAATACTAAATTTTTCACTACCGAAATTGCTGGATTTTTTGGCAAAGCTTATGCCGTACAGCGTACTAGAAACAACAACATTTCAAACCCAACTAAATAAAGCACAGAACATTTGCCCCGTTTCAACGCTCACTCAGACTAGCTTAGGTTATAGCTTATGTTTTGCACCTTAACCGTTAAAGGTTTGGCGCGAGTGAAAACTACCAATTTTTTTATCCGCGTGATACAACTGTTTACCCGCCGGCATACCCGTGGCTCCAGTTTTTTACCCGACCCGCGAGTACTTGCGGGTAAGGCCTCTCACTTTGTACACAACACAACATAATTGATTGCAGCTTTTCTAAATTAATATTTCATTTGTAATGCGTGTTTTTGTTTACAGCAACGAATATATTGTGAAAATAATGCCTCGAAGTCTAGAAAACATAACTGCGGCACCATACTGGCATATTATATTACAAGTTGTTTTGCAATCAATCAATGCTTTGCCTAAACCTAAATGCAAGCTATCGTCAATGTCGTGTCCCAAGCAGCCAGTTTTTCATAGACGAAATGCTAAAGTAGGCATCGCACCTGCCGCCATACCTGATAGTTACCATGTCGTACCATCCTGTACCATTACCATGAAAAGTTATCATGTTTAGGGACCGTGCTAAGAATAGATGCCTGCCAACTTGTAAGATAGGAGGTGAAGCACTTTGGGATTCGAAACTAAGCGTAAGCTAATAGGCTTATGCTTAAGATTATATTGGCTTGTGTTTAGGCTGAGATTAAGGATTATACTTAGCAGGTAGGCCACCGTAGGTAACGTGGGCCACGAGTCGCTAGCGGACTCGTGGGGGGCAGGGGGCTTATCTGTCGCTGGAAAAATTTTGCTCCTCCTAGAAAATTTTCAACCTTGCTTGTAAATCATTGAAAACCCTTGAATGCTCCTCTTGACAAATTTTAGCCCCCATCTAGCAAGGTCAGCTGGCTGCGGGATTTGTAGCTAGTGAATCGTGTTACCGAGAGTGGATCACGACAAGAGTGTGCAACTTGTAGGGTCTGTACAAAATGTACCACCGGGCGTTGCGTTTTTGGCCGCCACCCCATTGTTTAGAGGGGGGTTGCTATCACATGAATACCCCAAAATCAATTAGTGAGCATGTTTGATATCGCATACATAACATGCAATGATTCGCACCCGTTTCAACCCCCAAATAAGGGGTGTAGAACAAAAGTGCAACGCGTGCCGGGTACATTCTTTTCTACACAGAATGTGCGCAGTTGCGCACTCTTGTTAAATAGTGATTATCCACTCTTGGTGTAACGAATCCAACGTTTTCTGTGGAAGGGTGACGATACTGTTTGTGATCTGAACCAATCATATTTCAATATTTGCAAATTTCGCCTAATAAGCAGTGTTTTAGACACGTAGTGTATCTGATCCACACATTGACTGAGGAACTGCGCAAGCCCAGGGCCAGCTCATCCTGCTGGGGGGGGGCTAAAAATGTTCAGTAGGGGCATGCAAGGTTTTCGTTGACAAGCAAGGTTGAAAATATTCTGGGGGCATTCTGTCCATGAGGTTGAGCTTCATCGGCCCTTCCTTAGCCGCGGACCCGCAACTGCGATCGAATTTCAGACTAAGATCAAGCGAAAGCGTCGATCTAAATTTAAGCTTAAACGGTCATCTAAAGTCTAAAAGCCTAAAGCTAAATCTAAACATACAGCGTGAATGAGTGTGAGTGGTAGTAGAAGCGGATACAGACATTTCTGTCAGGTGCGGGCGGACTGGTAAATGTTATGAAACGCAATTTTTACTGTATGCTATATATGCGAATATATTGTGAGGCGGAAAATTGTAATGTAGTAAAACATTTTTATCATTTTATACAAAAAATTTTCTGACCGGGGAGGGAGACGACGGCATACACCCCCGCCTCCAACCGCCCTCTGGGTCTCTAAAATGATTATATACTTTGGTCTATTTTCCAGCATGAATTAGTCGCCTGCGTTTGGCTAAAGTATAATGGCTTAGGTATAGAACAGGGCCGGATCGTTTTCCGCACGGACTATAATAGAGTCAGTTTAAGCTTTAGACTAATGTTGTTTGCTTAGGCTTAGGCTTAGGCTTAGGAATAGGCTCATCCATACGCTTAGGCTTAGGCTTAGGCTTAGGCTTAGGCATAGGCATAATAATAGGTTCATCCTTACGCTTAGGCTTAGGCTTAGGCTTAGGCATAGGCATAATAATAGGCTCATCCTTACGCTTACGCTTAGGCTTAGGCTTAGGCTTAGGCTTAGGAATATGCTTATACTACTGTTCCGGCCATGTTCTATACATGGACCGAAAATCTGGTAAGAAGTGTGTTTTGGTAACATTTCCCTGGCTTTGCCTTAATACCGGTAATGTATTCTATAATAATTGATAGGCATGTAAATTTAACCTGACAACGTTTGATTCCAACTTTTAAACCTAATATGTGGTGCCTGAGCAGAGTTCGTTGACGAGGGTGCGGATGTGTCAACACCAGATGTTAAAATATAAATTGTCGCTAGTGACCACTGTCCGAAATACTAAAACGAAAACCAGTTGCAAGAAAAATTAATGTCTGTACCTAAAGCCACCTTAGCCTCTGTCCCCCCATGATGACATACAGGTAAGCTCTGAGCTGGGCTGCAAAACTTATATCGAGGTACATAAATGCATAATTGATTGAGTGACCGAGTGTGCCCGGCATTATAGTTGGTTCGTTTTTATGGTCTAGTAATCTTGCATCAGTTGTATTATTATTATTATTATTACTATTATTATTACTATTATTGTTATTGTTATTATTAATATTTTATTATTATTATTATTATTATTGTTGTTGTTGCTTATATTTATGAATTTGGAAAGGATAACGTTTCTTGTTTGAAGAAGCAACCGTAGTTGGACATTGCATTGAAATGACACAATTTCGTTTTTGAAATATTCTTGTTTATGGTTAAACCAAATATTTTCAAATTTCTGTTGGGCTCGGGATTTATCACCGTGGAAGCGGATCGGGTGGGCAGGGTAGACATATGCCCCCGTCAGATTTTTTTGTAATACATTGATAAGGTATGTTTCCTATCTTACAATTTTTCCCCTTCAAAAATTTTTTGGTGATAAAATGATAACCAGTCCAACCTACAATTTTTTTGCTGCCAATAGCAAATATATAGCACATAGTTAACAATCGCGTTGCATAACCCTTGCCCGCCCTTGACCCCGTCAGAAATTTCTGAATTCGCCTCTGGTTAATACTGTCCTTACTCAGGCAATATACCTGATTCAAAATGTAATACATTGCCCGGGTCTCGGTGCAGCAGTCAGTGACGGATTCAGAAATTTTTGACAAATGACGCCACCGATATTTCATTTTGAAAAAAAGCTGGCAAACGAAGCGAGCGAGAAGCCAAACGCAATTTTAGTACTAAATCTATAAATACAAAATTTTGGGTTTTTATTCCAACTTGGGACGGTGGCTTATATGTGACTTCCCTTGCGACCGTCAATCGCAGCAGTGTTGTTATAACAGCCATAAAATGGACTAATATGTATCTATGTGGTTTTGCTCCAATTCAATTTCAAAGGTCGCATTAATATACATCTAACTTTTTAAATAGACCCCCTTCCAATTAGGCTACCCACCCTCCCGGTAAAGGAAGGGTTAAACGGGTGACGGATTGACCTATACGACATGATGTTTGCCCTGTGAGGATACGGTATTGGATCCTTATTAATGATTTACCGATGATGACATGTCAAAAAATAATATTTTAATCGCGTGGTTCCAAAGGACGGCCTTCCACCAGGGCTTGACTTCATGGCACATTTTTGCGTTCAAAATCTCAAAAAGCCACGGTTCAATGATATTGAATCATGAATAATTACATAGCTAATCACATTGGCCGGCGAATGCTTTCAAACTTTTCGAGTCCAGGTTGCTAAGTAACAAAAAATACTCAATATTAACTTGGTATCTTCAAGGTTTTTTTGGATATATAACCATTTGACAAGATAGATTACAATGTGGCTCTTGTGTTTAATTTAACTACGACAGGTAGAGACATTCAAATTTTAGGGACAGGTTTATACCTTCTGATATTTGTGAAAAGGCAAAACACACGTCCGGCGCCGTCCGTCGCCGTTCGTCACCACAAGGTATCGTAGGTCAGTAGGTTACTGACGATACCGCAATTTGACGGACAGCGACAGACGGGGAGCGAATGATGTCAAAAGTATAACGTCAACCTAAACACGTATTTCATTGAAATTGGTTAACTTTCACAATCAAACCAGTACATATTCAGGTACCAGTTTGTATGGCTGGCTAATTATTGGCCAACAAAAATACCTAACCAGGGCCATAAAGATTGGAAAACAAGAGAGTTAGTCAAAATTTAACCTGTCAAAAATGATGACAATATATATCTGTAAAAATTTTAAAACCAGATATGGAATGAATATTTGAGCCAATGTAAAGAACAGGGGCGGAACAGTATATATTGTAAGCATATTCTTAAGCCTAAGCCTAAGCCTAAACCTATTAAGCGTAAGAATGAACATATTTCTATGCCTAAGCCTAAGCTTACGCCTATGCCTAGCAAAAAATTAGTCTACAGCTTAAGCGTACTCTATTCTAGTCCCACAGGAAAACTCTAAGCCCCTGATCTTTACATGGGCCGATATTTGGACGAAAGGATTATTTGGACGGCATAGACTGCATGACCACAACTGCGGCTCACTAGGAACACCTTTTAAATATGTTCCTCGTTTTAGTTTGGGCTAATGTAAAGAACAGGAGCGGCACGTTTATTATAAGCTTTTTCCCAAGCTTAAGTCTAAGCCTAAAACTAAGCCTAAGCGCAAGAATGAGCATATTCCAGAAGCGTAACCCTAAACCTAAGCCAAAGCCATGCAAAAAATTAGTCTAAAGCTTAAGCTTATTCTATAAGTCGCACAGAAAAACATTCCGCCCCTGAATTTTTACATGGGCCTTAGTTTGTAAGGCCGGTTCTGAAATGTGACCTTGTTGTTTGTTTGAACAAAGCATTTTGCCAATCTGCTGCGAAATAGATTTTTATTGTAGATAAATTTTCGTTTTGGTTATCTACGCGTGCCTAATTTTCAAGCGGAACGGGTTATACGACTAAACCGCAAAAAATCCGGGTCTGATTTGGGCTGCTATAAGATGTTGGCTGTTTAAAATGAAGCAGGCACCATCCTTTATCAAATAGCTTGTATACGAAATGGTAAGGTCCCTATTGTTGTTAATTTTAGGTATATATATCGTTATTATTGCGTTTGGCGTCTGGTTTACTTTAGCTTGTAAAGGATTCTTTTACTATAGATACTGCTCGGGCGCACCCTCGCAAATTTCTGGATCCACAAGTGAATGTTTATCCAAGTATTCTTTTATCCCATGTTGCTTAAAATGTGGTATTTGGAGTAATTTTAATGTTAGTATGGTAGTTTAATTTGTCACAGATTGTATTTGACTCATAGCAAAGCCCAGCTTAAAATTTTGATTTTACGAAGGGTGATGATTAAGTATAATTTAATAGTAAACACTGACATGGTAAAAATCGATATTAAAACCAAAAAAATTAATTTTAAATTTTGACCAAAATTATCAGCCCATTAAAATTATACTTTTACAAGCTGCCAATTAACCCACT
>JASANG010003144.1:0-17516 GCA_030248215.1 Enoplolaimus lenunculus
CAGGGCTGGTCAAAATGTTAAGCCAAACCAATGTACCACGAACCAAAGTTAGCAATAGGTCTTGCAACTTTCGAACCAGCGAATGGTGATGTTTGAAATCAAGCACATTTTATTACATTCGATGTTTCTAGATTCGTGTAAATTTTGAGATCTGCAATTGCATCAGTTCGTTAGTTTGAAATCTTAAACTGGTGGTAGGTGCTATATGCATTTGAAAATATGGGCTTTATTCTTTTAGTATCGCTTTCAACTTTAAATTTTTGTTACCATTTTTTAGGCGGAAGATTTATTCAAACCCGGCTAAAACGAGATATACTTGGTCTTGGTCAAATGATACGATGCACAACAGGCCGAAGTCCGCTGGATTATGCAAATTATGGATGCTTCTGTGGGATTGGAAGCCGTGGATTAATGCCGGTTGATCAAATTGACAAGTAAATATGCCTGCTGGAAAGGTACAGTCTGTAGATGGCAAACAAGGACGAATTCCAAGGGTTGCTGGCTTGAGCCTATGTATAGAACAGGGCCGGAACAATAGTAAAGGCATATTCCTAAGCCTAAGCCTAAGTCTACGCCAAAGCCTAAGCGTAAGGATGAGACTATTTCGAAGCCTATGCCTAAGCCTAAGGCTAAACAAAAAAGTCAGTGCAAAGCTTAAACTGACTCTATTACAGCCCCGCCGGAAAAGGATTCGGCCTTGTTCTAAAAATTGGCCCTGGCTTGAAAGGGCCAGATTTTTTTATGCTGGTCAAACTATGTTACCGGTTCATTTCGATAGCTTTACAAGACTTATTTTGTATACTCAGAAATTTCAGAACCCGAAAAATGTTCAAATTTTTCAGCAAATCATCGTTAGATTAGCGACAACTTTTTTGTTTAAAATCAAAATTTTCCATTTTATTTTAAACATGGGTTTTTAAACATTTCAAGAGATTTGTTTGGTTTGCTTTTACGTTTCGACTCGCCAAAATTTGTAATCAAATTTCAAAATTTCAAAACATGAAAGGTTTCAGGAAATTAAGCCTATATATAACTATATGTCTAAGCCTAAACCTAAGTCTAAGCTTGTGTCTAATAAAGGCTAAGAATAAGCCTAAGCCTAACTAACCATTTTATTGGCCCATGTATAGAACAGGGCCGAGTCAGTTTAAGCTTTATACTATTATTTTGCTTAGGCTTAGGATTAGGCTTAGGCTTAGGAATAGCAACATACGCTTATGTTTAGGCTTAGGCTTAGGCTTAGGAACATGCTTATCCTACTGGTCCGGCCCTGTTCCATACATGGGCCATTTTATTTTTCAGATGTTGCCTAATCCATGACAACTGCTATGCGAAAGCGCGATGCAGCGACATTCTGGTAAAATTTGGATCCGGTTACCGGTGGCTTTGCAGCAATCAAAAACCGATTTGTTTGGACCGTAAGAATTTTATAATTTTGTTATCACAATTCTGTACCTGGAAGTCGCAGAGCAAGGTACAGTTCTTAGAAGCAATCCTACAGCGTTCCAGTTGTCCGCCAACTGCTATGTGAAGTATTATATATCCAGACATATATGATTTGAATTCTAGACTTTTATTTCTTAAACGATTAAGACAAATATTTCTGAAGTACTGGACAAAGATTTTTTCGGAAACGAGTTTAAATTCGGGCTAAAGCTCAATGAAATACCTGAATTTCACAACCTAACATACGTCCGAGACGTAAATTTAGGTCGGGAGAAGCCTGAGCTCAACCCAAAATGTACTTGAAATTTGATTATTTACATACACTCCTTTAAACGGAGCAACTTCCTTACATACATAAAAATGAGAAGTTTAACTCTTGAATATAAGACAAATATTTCTAGAAAAGAAGAAATTTGTGTCTTATAAATTGGCAACAGTAATTTTTGAATATATAACACATTTATGTTTTAACAATTTCAGACATGAATCTTTGAACTATCTAAGGCTATTGATGTTTAAAATACTAGACATTTATGTCTTAAAATTTAAGAAAGTAAGAGTCTTAAAATTGCAAAACAATTTATTTTGTGTGTAGTTTTCAAAATCTTTCGTGGGCTTGAAACAATTTCATCGCCAAAATTTTATTAATAAACGTCAATGCCGGCGTGGAACACGTGCTTGTCCCAAGAATCACCCCTATGTGTTATGGATAAACCATTTATTAATATTTAAACGTAACTAAAATATTTTTTTTGTAAAAATTTACAATAAATTGAAAATATTTTTCTATTTTCAGCCAATTTATCGGGTTGGATGTTGTTTTTGAAAAACTGCGCAATCGACGCTTGCATCTGTGATCGGGAATTTGCTAATTGTATCGCAAGGCATCGGTTTCCAGCTGTGATCCCGATGTGTTCGAGTGTGAGCAAAACAATTGTCGTCCAATGAAATTGCAGGCCGAATGTGATTGGATAGTTTTATTCAAAATTAAAATTTCTTTACGCATGTTTGTTCAGTTTTAATATATGAAGACAAAATTTATACTTATCCAATTTCGCTACGATGGTTCGCAGACGAAGAATTTTACGCCCAAATTGTTTGCGAGTTCCACGTCTGAATTTTTGAAATATTTTCGTAGCCTCCAATTGATTGTAGCAAGTTTTGCTCTACCATTTATTCAAATAAGCAAACTACAGCTGCCACGGGTGCATCTATTGATTCAAAACCTCCCATACCCTGGATCAGCCAGTGCTCCAGAAAGGAAGCGAGCGAAACGAGAGTCTTAACGCAATTTTAATACGTTGTAAAGTTTAAGCTTTAGACTAATTTTTTTGCTTAGCCTTAGGCTTAGACTTAGGCTTAGGAATAGGCTCATCCATGCGCTCAGGCTTAGGCTTAGGTTTAGGAATATGTTTATACTACTGTTCCGGCCCTGTTGTATACATAGGCCCATATTTATACAAAAACCAACGTAAGTAAAAACCCCAGAAAGGAAGAAATTAAACTGAAACCGGCTTTTTTACCAAGAGTGGCTGATCACTGTTTATAACAAGAGTGTGCAACTGGGTACATTCTGTGTATTAAAGAATGTACCCGGCACGCGCTGCGTTTTTGGCCTACCCCCCTTGTTTAGGGGGTCTTTAAGCAGTTTGATAATGTAGTAAAGGAGGAAATTGGAACTCCCCTTTTTAAGGGGGAGGGTGTAAGTGTACTGAAGCATACTGTTAATCTCTTGCTTAACCCCCCCTGATTGAGGGGCAAAGGTCGAACAAAAATGCAACGCGTGCCGCGTACATTCTTTAATACACAGAATGTACCCAGTTGCACACTCTTGTTATAAAGAGTGATCATCCACTCTTGTTTATACCAAAAGCAGTTTGACATTTCACAAAAATTTATGCTGATTTGGAACTAAAATTTTATCAATTGAGTAACATTTTAAAATCTACTTTTATACACTAAAATTACCGAAATGAACAAATATTGCAAGATAATATTGAAAGTTGAAGCTGATTTTAGGTTTTCGCTACCAGCTAAAATTAAAACCTTCAGGCTAGTAATATTAACTTCATTTCTTGAGCAAACACTGGATAATAAACAAATTGCGCACATCAAAATTCGCTAGCGTTAAGAATTTTGTTAATTTTTTAGGCTAAAATCTGCATATTTTTGTGAAATGTCAAACTGCTTTTGGTATAAACAAGAGTGGATGATCACTCTTTATAACAAGAGTGTGCAACTGGGTACATTCTGTGTATTAAAGAATGTACGCGGCACGCGTTGCATTTTTGTTCGACCCTTGCCCCTCAATCAGGGGGGGGGGTAAGCAAGAGATTAACAGTATGCTTCAGTACACTTACACCCTCCCCCTTAAAAAGGGGAGTTCCAATTTCCTCCTTTACTACATTATCAAACTGCTTAAAGACGCCCCTAAACAAGGGGGGTGGGCAAAAAACGGAGCGCGCGCGGGGTACATTCTTTAGCAAAAGATGTCCCCCGCTGCAGCACGCTCTTACTAAAAGGGAACAGCGCTCTTTGAAAAAAGGCGGTTTCAGTTTAATTTCTTCCCCCCCTTTCTGGGGTTTTTACTTACGTTGGTTTTTGTATAAATATGGGCCTATGTATACAACAGGGCCGGAACAGTAGTATAAACATATTCTTAAACCTAAGCCTAAGCCTAAGCGCATGGATGAGCCTATTCCTAAGCCTAAGTCTAAGCCTAAGGCTAAGCAAAAATTAGTCTAAAGCTTAAACTTTACAACGTATTAAAATTGCGTTAAGACTTCTCGTTTCGCTCGCTTCCTTTCTGGAGCACTGGCTGATCCAGGGTATGGGAGGTTTTGAATCAATAGATGCACCCGTGGCAGCTGTAGTTTGCTTATTTGAATAAATGGTAGAGCAAAACTTGCTACAATCAATTGGAGGCTACGAAAATATTTCAAAAATTCAGACGTGGAACTCGCAAACAATTTGGGCGTAAAATTCTTCGTCTGCGAACCATCGTAGCGAAATTGGATCAGTATAAATTTTGTCTTCATATATTAAAACTGAACAAACATGCGTAAAGAAATTTTAATTTTGAATAAAACTATCCAATCACATTCGGCCTGCAATTTCATTGGACGACAATTGTTTTGCTCACACTCGGACACATCGGGATCACAGCTGGAAACGGATGCCTTGCGATACAATTAGCAAATTCCCGATCACAGATGCAAGCGTCGATTGCGCAGTTTTTCAAAAACAACATCCAACCCGATAAATTGGCTGAAAATAGAAAAATATTTTCAATTTATGGTAAATTTTTACAAAAAAATATTTTAGTTACGTTTAAATATTAATAAATGGTTTATCCACAACACATAGGGGTGATTCTTGGGACAAGCACGTGTTCCACGCCGGCATTGACGTTTATTAATAAAATTTTGGCGATGAAATTGTTTCAAGCCCACGAAAGATTTTGAAAACTACACACAAAATAAATTGTTTTGCAATTTTAAGACTCTTACTTTCTTAAATTTTAAGACATAAATGTCTAGTATTTTAAACATCAATAGCCTTAGATAGTTCAAAGATTCATGTCTGAAATTGTTAAAACATAAATGTGTTATATAGTCAAAAATTACTGTTGCCAATTTATAAGACACAAATTTCTTCTTTTCTAGAAATATTTGTCTTATATTCAAGAGTTAAACTTCTCATTTTTATGTATGTAAAGAAGTTGCTTCGTTTAAAGGAGTGTATGTAAATAATCAAATTTCAAGTACATTTTGGGTTGAGCTCAGGCTTCTCCCGACCTAAATTTACGTCTCGGACGTATGTTAGGTTGTGAAATTCAGGTATTTCATTGAGCTTTAGCCCGAATTTAAACTCGTTTCCGAAAAAATCTTTGTCCAGTACTTCAGAAATATTTGTCTTAATCGTTTAAGAAATAAAAGTCTAGAATTCAAATCATATATGTCTGGATATATAATACTTCACATAGCAGTTGGCGGACAACTGGAATGCTGTAGGATTGCTTCTAAGAACTGTACCTTGCTCTGCGACTTCCAGGCACAGAATTGTGATAACAAAATTATAAAATTCTTACGGTCCAAACAAATCGGTTTTTGATTGCTGCAAAGCCACCGGTAACCGGATCCAAATTTTACCAGAATGTCGCTGCATCGCGCTTTCGCATAGCAGTTGTCATGGATTAGGCAACATCTGAAAAATAAAATGGCCCATGTATGGAACAGGGCCGGAACAGTAGTATAAGCATGTTCCTAAGCCTAAGCCTAAGCCTAAACATAAGCGTATGTTGCTATTCCTAAGCCTAAGCCTAATCCTAAGCCTAAGCAAAATAATAGTATAAAGCTTAAACTGCCTGGGCCCTGTTCTATACATGGGCCAATAAAATGGTTACTTAGGCTTAGGCTTATTCTTAGCCTTTATTAGACACAAGCTTAGACTTAGGTTTAGGCTTAGACATATAGTTATATATTAGGCTTAATTTCCTGAAACGTTTCATGTTTTGAAATTTTGAAATTTGATTACAAATTTTGGCGAGTCGAAACGTAAAAGCAAACCAAACAAATCTCTTGAAATGTTTAAAAACCCATGTTTAAAATAAAATGGAAAATTTTGATTTTAAACAAAAAAGTTGTCGCTAATCTAACGATGATTTGCTGAAAAATTTGAACATTTTTCGGGTTCTGAAATTTCTGAGTATACTAAATAAGTCTTGTAAAGCTATCGAAATGAACCGGTAACATAGTTTGACCAGCATAAAAAAATCTGGCCCTTTCAAGCCAGGGCCCATTTTTAGAACAAGGCCGGATGCTTTTCCGGCGGGGCTGTAATAGAGTCAGTTTAAGCTTTGCACTGACTTTTTTGTTTAGCCTTAGGCTTAGGCATAGGCTTAGAAATAGTCTCATCCTTACGCTTAGGCTTTGGCGTAGACTTAGGCTTAGGCTTAGGAATATGCCTTTACTATTGTTCCGGCCCTGTTCTATACATAGGCTCAAGCCAGCAACCCTTGGAATTCGTCCTTGTTTGCCATCTACAGACTGTACCTTTACAGCAGGCATATTTACTTGTCAATTTGATCAACCGGCATTAATCCACGGCTTCCAATCCCACAGAAGCATCCATAATTTGCATAATCTAGCGGACTTCGGCCTGTTGTGCATTGTATCATTTGACTAAGACCAAGTATATCTCGTTTTAGCCGAGTTTGAATAAATCTTCCGCCTAAAAAATGGTAACAAAAATTTAAAGTTGAAAGCGATACTAAAAGAATAAAGCCCATATTTTCAATTGCATATAGCACCTACCACCAGTTTAAGATTTCAAACTAACGAACTGATGCAATTGCAGATCTCAAAATTTACACGAATCTAGAAACATCGAATGTAATAAAATGTGCTTGATTTCAAACATCACCATTCGCTGGTTCGAAAGTTGCAAGACCTATTGCTAACTTTGGTTCGTGGTACATTGGTTTGGCTTAACATTTTGACCAGCCCGAGACGAATCCAACGAGGCCCATCCGTCCATGGGAGGAGCAGCGAAGGAAGGTTCAAGGGTCAAAGCCCTTATCATTGAAATTTTTGTACTAAGGTTTTTTACGCATTGGCTCAGTTATCAACGCATAAATCTCATTTGAAATATTTTATTAGACATAAACCTAACGCTTTCCGATATCCTGCGTGGCTACACATATTCACCCCGGGGGATAGCCTCTTTCCGACAGATTTTTCAGTTTATCCATCATTCTGTTTTTGGTCCAGTTATTAAGATTACCAGCTTGGGAAGCAATCTTTACGGTGAGGGTACACGGCAAAAAATGGCGATTCAATTTTAACTGTCTCCGAAATAGGCTCTACGGGGGACTACACAAACTGAGTCAAATTCGACACCGCCGGAGTTAAATTGGCCAATGTTTACATTTAGGGCCGTAACAGTAGATTAAGCGTATTCCTAAGCCTAAGCTTAAGCCCAAACCTAAGCAAAAAATGTAGTCTAGAATGTAAGCCTACACTCTTTTACACACCCACCACAAACCGGAAGGCCCCTAAAAGTAACATGGGCCGTTAAATTTAACTCACTGTGTCGCACGTTTGACCCTGGTGGAGTCGAATTTGACTTAATTTGTGTAGTTTCAAAGAGACTATTTTGGAGACAGTCAATTTGACTCATCATTTTTTGTAGTGTACGCACAAGAATGAGCTTTTTTGGTAAAAAAACTTACTTATGGTTTCAGATATCGATATCAACGCTACAGTGACGGTGGCTATGATAAAGATGAAATATCGGCAAAATTTCGCTGTTGTCATTATTGTTTACTGAAAACAATGAAATCAGTTCAATTATATTTCGATGATTTATAATTTCTATGCTTGCAGCTTCTGCAATATTCTTTTCATCTTTCATAAGTTTTATTGCATTCTAATCTCTCTCAGCTGCCGCACCTATTTTACCAGTTTCCTATGTCATGACATTGCCTTTGTTTTATTTCCAGCCTTTGTGCACTGCAAAAAATGGTGAGTCAAATTGACTCTCTACGTAATAGGATTTTCATGTCTACATAAACTGAGTCAAAATTCGACTCCGCCTGATTCAAATTCGACTCACTGAGCCATTCAGTGAATCAAATTTGACTCCGGCTGAGTCGAAGTTTGACTCAGTTTATATGTAGTCTTGAAAAGGCTATTACAGAGACAGCCAATTTGACTGACCATTTTTGCAGTGTGCTGTAGTAACCCGAATAAGAGTGGGGGCATTGATATTTCTTTTGCCTCTCCAGAGCGCACCCTCCTTATTATTCGGTTACGGACTGTTATTAAGTTTTATATAACCCACGCTCTGCCACCGTTCGTTACTGATATATATATCCGGTACTGCAACTATCCGTTGAATTAAATGTTTATTTGTCTTGCGTCAATAGCTTGATCGATCATGCAAATACTTAGGAATGTACACTTTCAAAATTTAAGGGCACCTTAAAGTTTCGAAATCAATTTTATTTGGTCCTGGAGTTATTTATGCACTACAAGTAGGAATACTGACCTTCATGGACTCTAATTAGGATTTAGGGACTCTATCCGCTTACGGACTCTTATTAGGGATGCGGATTCCTATTGATTGGGACTCAAAATGGAGACCCTCTTTGATTATCCCAGACCCTCTTATTCGGGTCACTATAGTATTTTCCTAAGCCTATTAAGCCTAAGCCTAAGCTTAATTCCCAGCGTAAGAATGAGCATATTCTTATGCAAGCCTAAGCCTATTCAAGCAAAAAATTAGTCTAAAACTTAAGCTTACTCTAATGCAGTCCTATAGAAAACGTTCCGCCCCTGATCTTTACATGGGCCCAAAAAAGTTTGGTTCAGGCTACCGTTGCGAATAAAAGTCACACTCCACACGTTTGTGGAGTGCGACTAAAACACAAAAACACTAGAAAAACAAAAGCTGATCAAGAATTTGATCTCAGAGTAAACGCGCTCATCCTTCTGTGAAGATCAAAATTTACTCAAATTCAATACGTGTTAACATTTACAACATTTGCGAGTACGAACAGCAAGAACGATGAGACATAAAATAAAAAATATTTTTAGAAAATATAGAACAAAAATGTCCCAAATTCACTGAAGATTTATTGCTGAACGATTTAAATGCAGCAAATACTTTATGCAGAAAGTGTCTGTAGGTCACCACGCAACTGCAAACTAACAACGCTATATTAGATTCGTCACGAAGTTACTGAATTTATTAAGGATATTTTTAGTACTTTTAAAGGAATTTTTTCCAAGCAATCATTTGGAAACGGAAATGAGAATTCAAATATTCCATAATCAATGCGAACTGGGCAAAGTCTATGTGCTCAATTTTAAGCCCTCCATCCACCGATAGACAGTCACCAAACCTATGACTAACTGATGATAAGTGCTCGATTTATCTAAGAAAACGGGCGTCTGTCAGGTTTATATTCAGGCTTGCACAAAGATTTAGGTTGATGTTACATGTTCATTAAGTTGGTTAGTGACTACTCATAAAGAAAAACTCTATAGTATTTGCTTTGTTTTGGGTCAACATTTGAAAATTAAATTAGATCAAGTGTTGTGTACTGTAAAATTAACCGAAATTAAGCTTTTGCAACAGCTTCCTTTTAAAAAAATAGTGTTTAATGTCGTTTTCACAACATTTGTAAACGTATTAATTTTAACTATATAGCTAGTGGATTCAACTCTTGCATATTAGTCGGTTTAACTTAGAGTTCGTATGTGTGGCATATGTGTAGAGTGCAGCACACGTTTTAATTAATACCCAGTTACGGTGGAAATTTTCGATATGCCTGTTATAAAACAGAAACAGATCTTTGGTTTCGCTTGCTTACATAATTGTATCTACAGTCGTCAAACGTATAATGTAACTATTCGGTCTGCGCCACGCTGATCGAAGACTTTTTCGAAGTTGAGGCACTGGGAATGGCACCTTGCCTTTCTTGTACTCGAGCCAAGCGTGCTACCGGTACACCATATTGCGGTTGGAACAACTTCATTTTTCGGCATATATATGTTTGTATACATGTATCGTAATTTTTGATTTACATACACCTACCTTCATATAGGGATATGTAACATTCTCTGGGCTGCACAGAATGAAGCAGTAGCAACAAAATTGCGTACTAGTCTGTGAATTCCTTGAATTAAATGATGTTTCGTTTATTCATGATATTTGCGAAAGCAGAACTTTCTCTAGCTGTTGTTTGACATTCCGAGATTAGTTTTTGTATATTTTTCGTCTTTTGCTGAAGTATGTGCCTCTGTTATACCTAACCAGACCACAGAATTCAAGAACTCGTATTTCTCACACATAGCAAGGTACATAGCAGCTAATATATATGTAGTCTACAGAAAGTTCATACAAGTATATGACTGCAATGCACGACAAAAATACAAATGGCACAGGCTTCCACGGAAGTGCCCTAATATGCACTTCTGTCGCATCCTGTGCAATCCTCGAAATTTAAAAAAGAGGATTTACAGCCAAAACAAAACTCACATTGCACAACCCATATATTTCACACACATGATTTTTTGAGTGTTCGGAAGGATTCCGTAGAATAACGTCTCTGCATAAATTACACCAATCACATATACTGCGCGTACCAATGCCATGTTCATATCAAACCCAATTGTAGGAGCCATCTATATTTCATACGACCACCAATAAACGAACTCTAGATTCGTTGCCAGTTGCAGATGAGAATCTTGTAACGCCGCTCTTGGGTCTCTGTAATTTCGCTGAATTAAATACAAATTGCATTCATGTTACTGGAGGCTTTTGTGAGCTATATTTTGTGCATATATGTGTTAGTTGTCTTATGGCTTGGAATTTTTCGTGCGACTCAACGATGCATTTCCACTGGCTGATAATGGAGGACCAATACCTGAGGAAAATATATGTCGAGTTTGAGTTCTTACAAATGGTGTCCACAGTTTTCTGACGAGGGACTTATATACACATTGAAATGCGGCATTGAAGCGCTTCCACTCAAATCGAGTTAGCTTCAAAGCCACTCCCTCGAATTTTGTACGGTCGATTATATTAGTCTTGTACGACCGTCTCAAGAATTAAGTGATTCAGAAACATACGTATGAGCCCAAAAGTGGGATCGACATCGTTTTTGGACCCTTACTGCCGTAAATGTGAAAGTAAAAGACTACAGCCCTTCCTCCCAGTGGTTACGCCTATGCTGCGTGTGTCCCAGTACCAGAACCCCGTGGTTAACCGAGCACCTTTTCACCGATGTTATCCTTCCGAAAATGACCATTTCAGCTGGAGTGGCGAAAGCTCGGTCATTTAGGGAGAGCATGACGTCACGTAACGGCTTTTGTGAGTGAACTTACTCAGCGAAAAGAAGTTCAGACATGTAGCTGGTACACGTTTCAGAGAGAAATAATGAAGGAAGGAGAACCGCGAGCGAGTAGTCAAACACAATTTTGGCGTACTCAAGATGAAAATTTTAATTTCACGTAGCTCCGGTGGGAGATCAATGTTGATCCGCCTTAGTGCGACCCCCTAACAATGACATCAAATAAGTATATATAGTTTCGTTATTGTATTGTACCTTTACGCAAAAGCGATACCCGTCAGAGTGTTAGGGAGTATATATCATACATATATGTATGTGTTGCATAATGTTGAAACATGGATATATACGTATAATCTATATGATGTCGGCCCAATTGAACCGTTCGCAACGTAAGCAGTAAACACTAGAAGAACGAAACCTCGCGAGCGAAACGATCGAGAATCAGTGCAATTTAATGGTTAATTCCGTCACAAAAGGTGAACTGCGAAAGCCAGCCCTTGGCTAATAAATAGTTTTTAATAAAGCATTTTAGTCCGGGTATTTTGGGAGAATTAGTATTTTTTGGGCCGGATAACGCTGGTTTTATGCGGCGGACAGCGTGTTTTACAAAAGTGATAGCTGTAGTTTGCAAATATTGTTCAAATTTGCAGCGTGTGCATTTAATTTTTTAAATTTCATCGTAACTGCCCGCTGGTGGGCTTTGTTTAGTCCGTAGAATTTGCAATGTATTTTAACCTGATATTGCTTGCCGTATATGTAATATTTTGTTCCCGATTTTGACAAAAGATCAACGTTAGCAGAGTTTTCTTAAAAATGTTATACATATAAACTGCGTATTTAAATTTGTGGAGTTTGAAGTATTTGAGTCGCGCAGGAGTATATTATGAGCAATAAATTAGAACTGTTAGCTTAAATTTTTCTTTTTTTACTTCAGTGTATCAAATCTTGGATGTCTTCACTGGGCCCAAAAATGTAATCGCAGCAAGATGTTAAAGACACTTCCGGTCGCATCCTGTGTATTATATATTAGATCCAAAATTAAAATTTCGTAGTTGTCTAACACAAGCGGAAACAATGAATTAAATTAAATTAAATTCCGGAATCAAAGTATATGCGCATATATGTGCGAACAAGTTCGTTTAGTATGATTGTATAGGATAAGCAAGTTGTTTGAATGACCGATTGTGTAATTCGAGCACAAGGGGCCCTCAGGTTTGGTTCGTTGAGTGCTTTTGACTCATTTAAGAAGAGCAAGACTTTAGTTTTTTTGACCGTACATGCAATATATATGCGTATACCTTAATAAAATGCAAAATAGACATTTGACGTCAATAGAGCTGTCCCGGGACCGGGGCCAGGAAGTGCCGGGACCGGGGCCAAAATAGTAGACAATTTATGAAAAAAATATTTTTCTGTTTCACTCGTATGCCATTGTTGTCTATATAAATTGATTCAAACCGTGATTTTAATATCCGCCAGATGATTTCGAAAACAGCATCGTATGTGACGCTGACACTTCGAGCGATGTATCTCGCTTTCTATACGTATGAATATGTAGTTTTAGAGCGGTTTTATGACATGGGTTTGCATTATAGCAAGCAATAATCTTAACCCCGGCCCCGGCAAAAATCCTGACACCCGGGACAGCTGTAATATACTTATGACCCAGCCTATGTGTAGCTAGATACATTTTTATATCCAAAAAGCAAGGTCACTATTTTTCACCAGAATAAGATCACTCATCGTTCGTGTTATTAAGGCTTAACTTTAACTGGTTTTGTTTCTGTTTTACTGCTTATAGTATCCCACCATCACCCCATCTCCTCTGAATTGTTTTTAGTATTGTTTTTCACTCCTTTTTTACGCGGTATGTTAGCGTGTACCGGAGACGGATGTTTTATTTTGCGCTCCAGTCGGATGTTCGATCGCACTCTGGCGAATAGTGGCGTTTGAATAAACAAAAGCCATAATCGGAATAGATTTGATGGATGTTGGATTTTACGTACATGTATATATAAGTATGTATAATGTTGATATAATATGTTTTTCACTCTTGATTTGCAATTGTTCGAACGCGTTCATGTGTTGAAAATTGGAATTTTTTAAAATAGTCAAGTTGGCAGATGGATGTTTTTTAAATGAATACCGTGGGTGCGTTTGAAGTTTCCTCAAAATGTTTCATTAATATATACATACAAATATATTATATATATGTATGTATGTATGTTTGTATGTATATGTATGTATATATGTATGTATATATGGATGTATGTATATATGTATGTATATATATGTATGTATATATGTATGTGTATGTATGTATGTATTTTAGCAACAATAGTATTTTGTTACAGATGACAGCAGTATGGGCGGAAAGTGAAATTCGTAAGAGTAACAAAATGATTATGACGTTTGACGATGTTTGGAATTGCAAAGGTGATGTTTTTAATCTTTTATCTTTCAGTGGATGATTCTTCTAAATGCGAGTCTTGATTATAGGTGCTGTTTAAACGTTACTAAACGCTGATATTTTCGTTGTTATTTTTGTGTTTAGCTGAAATTTCAATGCTCAATAATTTTGTATTCGTTTCCTAGCTGTGGGGTGTTTCAAGAATTTACAATGTCAAAAATTTATGGGTTTTTTTTCAAGTTTAACGTTGGCTATTGGAATACTCAATAGAAGTAGTGAAGAACTTCGAAATGCATAC
This sequence comes from Enoplolaimus lenunculus, assembly GCA_030248215.1. Lineage (NCBI taxonomy): Eukaryota > Metazoa > Nematoda > Enoplea > Enoplida > Thoracostomopsidae > Enoplolaimus > Enoplolaimus lenunculus. Next base: position 14,014 of record JASANG010003144.1, read on the forward strand.
CTTTGTTTACAAAAATATTTGAAAAAGCGGCCGCTTTTGAACTGATAAACAGAATGAAACGTCTCGATCAGAGTTGGTATAAAAAAATGTTCACCGTAACTATATTCTGGAAATATAAAGTAGTAATGAATAGCATTAATGTGCGTGTGCTGTGTATATCCGGTTCCGGTATTCGCTATAAACCTATCGCATACCGGATATTTACGGTTGTGGTCCTGTATGCCATAAAACTGTTTTTGACAATTGGGCATACTTAACCGGTAGCTGCGATTACCTTTCTGGTCTGAGCCAGGTAAGCTGTTAAATTTTTTCATTAATTGAAATAGGATCAAAAAACCATGCCGACCAGTAATTTTAATTCAGTAAACATATAATTGGCGTGACTCGAATTACTTGACAGGGCTCGTGATTACATGCTACATCCGGTTAATACCCGGTTCCGGTATACGATAAATTGGTACCCAGTCGCATCCTCATATATGTGTATATATAGCAGGGTACAACCGGAATTCCGGTTGCGGGATTTTTCATCTTCCGGTTCCGCTAAATTTTGACCGGATTTAAAAGTTCCTGTATTTGATTTTGGTCGTTTTTTTCAATTTGTTAAGCTTAAATAAGCCTTTTAAAGCCATAAATAAAATACACTTCAATAAACCATAGAATGTAGATTTCGCTTCCATGGATAATGAAAATCTAATATACAGCAGACTGATTATCTATCTTCAATTAATGCTAATGCATTAATAATATTGCAAAAAAGAAAATTAAAATGAATTTTTCGTTGGAATGTGTTTTTCACTATCCGGTTCCGGTAATTTTCACTATCCGGTTCCGGTAATTTTTCAAATTCTTGTTCCGGTAAATTACAATTCCGGTTGCACCGTTCACGTCGTACAGTCTGACGTTCGATTCGTGGCATAGTCTTAAGTGTTTTATTAGCCTAAATGGTTGCAGCAAAACTGGTTAGCGTATCGTGCAAGTCATGTATTGTGCAATACTCAGCGTTTAGGTCGCGTGTTTCGGGCCGGAAATTGTATTTTAATCTGTTATATAAGTGTTGTTTGCAGTCCTCTAAAAAACCCCCGCTTTGTATTATTATTGACTTATGTATGTAATCCTAAGCTTTTGCGTACGCTACGTATATAACTTTAGTCTGTCCAGTGCGGTGAAAAACAAGCATTTTACGGTGTCACACCCGCTGGTTGTAAGCTTATGTTGTTGTTGTTGTTGTTATGTGATGTGATTGTTTTATGCTGCAATAATTGCAATTGCAATTACGTATTTATATGCATAAAAGTAAACGTAATTCGTGATTGTTTTCGGTTTTTTGTGTTTTTATTTTTGTTTTTTTGTGTTAAATTTCGAACATGAAATGTGTCAAAAATGGATGTTTATATATATATTTATTTATTTATTTTATTTATATATTGTATATGAGTATATGTATGTTTGTTTATGTTCGCACATAGCCGTATATTAATGAATTGCTACAAATTAATTTTTAGCTGTTTTTGTTTTATTTTTGTTGTTTCGAGCTTAAGTGACGGTGTATTTTGAGTTATATATTTTGTTTTCGAGTGTTGCTTAAGTGGTGTTAAAGTGTATATATACCTTAGCATTAGGAAACAAATACAAATACATAAATATAATATATATACGTATGTATGTATTGTTGCTGAAAATTTTATAAGTTAAGCGTAGCTTCCATATATAATATGGGACGAATATGGAAAAAGAACAGAAAAAGGCTTCTGACTCGTTTTTGAACAGTGGCGGATTCAAGGAGGGGGTTTGGCATCCAAAACATACACCCCAAGCAGTACGGATCAAAACTAAAAGCTCGTATTAAGATTTGTTACCAGAATAGCGGTTGCCTTGTCGTTCGGTTCGTTCCCGACTGGTTTTGACGGTTCAATAAGTATCGTTAGGCCTCTGGTCCTGTCGAAAAGTTCCGGATCCACCGCCACTGCTGTGACGGGGCTGAGCTGAGAGTAATTATATTATTGTATTTGAAGTGATATTTTTATTCGCTGCTTTTGATTTTTGTATTTATTTGTTTTTATGTTTTGTTTTTAAATTTTTGTTATTGTTGTTTGGTGTGTTGGTATTGTTTTTGTCAGTTTACATGAGTCACATTCGAGTTTGGAATGGGGCTGGAGATTGATTTGTGTGATTTGAATTTGGGGAAATATTTGAAGGCAGGGTTAAGTTGAAAGTCACAACGGTCAATAAGACTTCGGCGTTTGAGTTCTGCCTATTATTACCCTAGTGCTAGCTTGATATACATTATATATACATACATATTATAAATATATATATAATATATGTATATATATAATATATACGTATATATTATATATCATACGTATGTTTCTTTCATTTCTGCGGTTGTTATGTTGATATGTAAGCAGCGGATGGCTGTTGATATATCAAAAACGGATTTCTGTATGTGACATACCCCCCCTCCCTTGAGAGAAAATAAACTAGGGGGTCGTGGTACAAAGCGACGATCGGGCAACGTTTGTGTGGAAATTGTTTTTGGTGCAGAGCGTTATTATGACCTGAGGGTACATATTTATTTATTAGTTGACACGAACCATTTTGAGACGGGTAATAAACGCACAAAGTTTAATGTGGTGGTTGTGTTTACGGGCATCGGAAGTTATTGGGGTTTCGTTTGATGTCTTGTAATGTTGGGAAGGTCGGATTGTTGGTCAGATACATTGGTGAATTGGATAGACTGGCTTAGCGTTGGCGTTGGCACTGTTACTGCAATATGTACGGATTGCAGAGTGCAGCCGGAATTCCGATTCAAAACGAGTTCCGATTCCGATTCCGGTTGCACAATCAGTCAGAATCGGAATTTTTAAATTTTAATTTTAATTGTATTTGTTGTGATATGTTGCATAAGAATTCTGTATCATTTATCGATTAAATTGCTTTCGATGAGTTAACTTATCAAATAATACGTTGTAGTTAAGCTTTACAGAACCAAAAATCATCGCTAATTTGTTTTTGCGACGTTTATGAAAACTGTTGCCAGCCAACAGACACCCTGAATCAATATTATATTTGTTAATACAAATTAGCCGTACGGTCACAAAATTTCTAGTTCCGATACCGATTCCAATTACAAGTCCGGTATAAATTTGCTGTTCCGATTCCGGTATAATCCAGTTCCGCTTTTCATCCTGACGGATTGGTTTATAAGTTTATTTTTTGTTTGTATGTAGGTGTGATTTTTTTGCGTAACATGATACGAGGAATTTGGAAATATTGGTGGGCGTAACCCTTCGCCCGGTTCCGGCTATACAACCACCGGAAGTTAAGATTAATAAAGACTATGGGTTCATGATGTGGTTGCGGTTGTTGTTGATGTTGTCGTTGGTAGTTTTTGTTGTTGTTGTTGTTGTTGTTTTTTAAATATTTGTTTTTTTTTTTTTTGTTTTTATTTAAATTTGAGTTATTTTAAAGTAAATTTCAGTTAAATTTCGATTTGGAAT
>JASANG010000081.1:0-17552 GCA_030248215.1 Enoplolaimus lenunculus
TTTACGGTTTCATGCCGAATTGTGACGAATAAGCTTAAAAATAAAAAATCTAAGCGTAAAACTTTTGTTAAAACTTAGGTTCTTTTCGCAATTTGTTTTTCGTCTGCAAGTTCCGCATATCTTAAAGTACGTACTTGACGCATCTCTACGTGGAACTTAGAAAACTGGCTAGTGAAAACGCAAAACAGTTGTGAGCTACATGTTATATTTTGAACTATAATCAGTTAGGAGTAATTCGTGCTGGTGCAATAGACTCGCAATTCCTGTTCCGTTCCTGTTCCGGTGAAAATATGAATTCCTGTTATCGTAGCTGCTTCCTGTGAAACACAGTTCCGAAACACAGTTCCTGATGCAACTCTGCAATATAGCGCGAAAGAAGCGGCAGTATTAGAGATACTGAAGCTAAAGTCAACTTGTACGTATTTATCAGTAATATTACGATTTGAAACGATCGGAAGTGGTGGTTTTGCAACATATATACATTTTATACCATCTGGCTTCTCCACAGCTTGAAAATTTCCGCCGGGGGGCGATTCCTGGGGGCCCCCAGGAGTATCCTGGGGGTCAGCTGAGTTTACTGGGGGGCAGCAGTTTTCCTGGGGGGGGGGCCAGATGATCTGGGGTGTCCTGGGGGGCAAGCTAAAAATTTTGCAAACCGATTTTTTGGACCATTTTTTCATTCTAGACCGTGTTTCCAACTCAACTTAAGATTACCCAGCGCTCAACATGACAAAAATTTCTCGCAAACGCTAATAACAATAATTTTAACTAATATTACGTATATACTGACAACTTAACCAGAAGTTGAAAGAAGCACAATTATATAAAATATAGATAATCTATGATTGAAACTGTGATTAATATATATTTTTATATATTAGTAACAGCTTCAGTTTATCATAAGGCTCAGGCGGGTTGAACTTGCTGCTGCACGGTACTTTCGAATACTGTATGCCCTGACACGGTCTTTATATAAGTGTGCTTTTTTCAGTCCATTATTGAATTGTATTAGTTACTACGGGTATTAGTAACGCTATTAAAAATTATGAGTACTCAGCGTAATATAAAATCATATTTTGCCGAATGTCCGCCTCAAAAGAAGCACAGGTCTTTACGTTTTAACATTGAAATTTTTTGGCCTAGAAAAGTCCTGGGGGCCCCCAGCAAAAAAAATTTGCTGGGGAGCGGCCGAAAATTGCTGGGGCCCCCGTTCTGGAGAAGCCAGACCATAGGTATGATTATTGATTTGTAGTTTCAACAGTTAGTATTAGTATTTTTGATATTGAACGTCTAAGGTTTTTCTAATATTGCGGGCTGTCTCTTAACATATGTATATACGTAGTAATAACTTTGAAATGTAATGTTCATTTTAATAATTTAGAACTTCTCGAGGAGAGTCAGAATTTTTATAAAGTTTGGTCCGTCTTGGGCTGCAGGTCCGTAGGGAGTTGAGTAATTATGAAGCACGTCTTGCAAAATTGCAAGTGAAATTTCTGGATTTGAAAACTATTATTTGCTCAGCAATATATGAATGTTTTGTTACTTGTAAACTAACTGTAATGCAAACAAGTAACAGCAAATGCAATACAGATCATATAACGCGCTTAATGCTGACAGTGTTTGTTTTCCACGATGTTTCGACGATAACATAACAGCCACAGGTTTTACTGTAAGTGTTTGTGAAAGTTGGATTTGAAAAACCTACCTGGAGTTCCAGATAACGCAATTTGAATGGCCTTTCGAAGGCACGGAACAATATCGCGGACACGAGTGGCCGTTGAGGTAAATTTACACAACGGTGACAAGACTGACATCTGATCAATATCTTGCAGCGCACCCCGGCCCTGAAACACAAACCAAATGGTCTCTGCAATGTGCATGCGTGGTACATTTAGTCGAAATTGTAAAAAAATTAATATTATACTATAGAACTTCATTTTTAGCCTCAGCATATTATATTAAATGATAACAGTGATAACAAAATTTACCCAATACCGGGGTAGAAACAATGTTCGGATTTGTTTTCAGATCCGGCGAAAATTAAAGCTTCCGAACTGAATACGGTTTTGAAAAAGTCGAAGTTTGGGTTTTTAAGATTGAATTAATATTTGCGGTTTGAACCTCAATCCATACAACAAATCCCTCTTTTTACATAATAAAAAAACACAGATTGTATTTATTGCCTGAGAAAGACCGGGTATAAAATAACATAATTTTAATGAAAAGAATGGATTTTTCGCTGCGCAGGCTCGGAATCAGTGTAACAAGAGATCGGGGCCACCGCCCCCCCCCAAAACCAATACTTTTTAACAGTAACGAACGACAATACAAAGAATAGATACGGAGAGTATGCCCCGACACTACCCTCGGGCTACCGCCTCCAGTGTAAAGACAACATCAAAATAAATTAAAATTTAAGCAACGAAAAGAAAAAAACAAAAAAAAAAAAAAAAAAAAAAAACAAAAAAAAACACACAAAATAAAAAAAGACAGAAAAAAGAAAAACACAACAAAAAAAAAAAAAAAAAAAACAAAAAAAAAAAAAAAAAAAAAAAAAAAAAAAAAAAAAAAAAAAAAAAAAAAAAAAAAAAAAAAAAAAAAAAAAAAAAAAAAAAAAAAAAAAAAAAAAAAACCCCCAAAAAAAAAAAAAAAAAAAAAAAAAAAAAAAAAAAAAAAAAAAAAAAAAAAAAAAAAAAAAAAAAAAAAAAAAAAAAACAAAAAAAAAAAAAAAAAAAAAAAAAAAAAAAAAAAAAAAAAAAAAAAAAAAAAAAAAAAAAAAAAAAAAAAAAAAAAAAAAAAAAAAAAAAAAAAAAAAAAAAAAAAAAAAAACAAAAAAAAAAAAAAAAAAAAAAAAAAAAAAAAAAAAAAAAAAAAAAAAAAAAAAAAAAAAAAAAAAAAAAAAAAAAAAAAAAAAAAAAAAAAAAAAAAAAAAAAAAAAAAAAAAAAAAAAAAAAACAACAAAAAAAAAAAAAAAAAAAAAAAAAAAAAAAAAAAAAAAAAAAAAAAAAAAAAAAAAAAAAAAAAAAAAAAAAAAAAAAAAAAAAAAAAAAAAAAAAAAAAAAAAAAAAAAAAAAAAAAAAAAAAAAAAAAAAAAAAAAAAAAAAAAAAAAAAAAAAAAAAAAAAAAAAAAAAAAACAACAACAAAAAACAAAATAAAAAAAAAAAAAAAAAAACAACAAAAAACAACAACAAACAAAAAAACAAACAGCAAAAAAATTTTCCTTTTCTATGAGCTTGATTTCAAGAGGCTATGTTACGGACTTGTGGTATTTAGCTATCGCAAACTCGAGTAGTGAAAGGCTTTTTCGGAAGTATGTATTCAGCGCAAGGCGATTTGATGAGTTGGAGATGGGCTTTTTAGAAATAGCCAATATGAAAACATTGCTAAAATTTTTTAATAATTTTTGGATTCGCTGTGTGTGGGAGTTTGTTGGGGTTGTGGAATAGAAACATTGTATCTAGTCTGTTACCTAAGTTGGTATTGAAAATTAGGTTAAGAAGTTTCTGGTGTAAGTGATCGGCAATCAACAAATACGCTTACATAGTTTTAGGCCAGCGCAGTATTTGCTGCAGACGCAGCTGCTCGATTAGGCCAAACAGTTGGTGTCGCCGTTGTGACCGCTGGTCCTGGTATGATATCAGTATTTTTTAATAACAGTTTTCAATGCATTCCTCCTGGGAGGGTGATAAATGTGATTACGTTTTAGTTCAGTAGTTTGGCTTATTGTTAGGTCTTATGTTATACGTATATTCTTATATTTCTTTTTTAATTCCAGGCTTCCATACAATTCAATAATGTATCCATACTTTGTCTTCTGGTAGTGGTTAAGACGGTGCATGTGCACAGATGTATAGTTTACTCGAGCTCAATAACCAGATTATACACCTGCATGCATGCATTGTACTAACAAGTTTTTATGTGCCAATCGATTTCCAGGTGTAACCAATACGATAACTGCAATACAAAATGCTGTGATGGCCGAGTCACCTGTGTTGTTGATTGGTGGAGCTGCTGCTGGTTTGTTGAAGGTAAACGCACTCAATCCATTGCCTAGTCTACCTATAAATCCCTTGTCACACTAGATTTCGCCTTCGCCGGCTAGTAAAGAGCTTGCCTTTCATTTGCCAACAGGCTGTCAAAAACCCAGTACGTTATATGTTCAAAGGAAAATTATTCAGTTATATATTATGGTTTATTCGTTTCGCTGGTTAAAATTTGAATTAATAGTGTGTTCACTTTAGACACGGTAGGCTGACGCTAGAGTTGTAGCTAGGCCAACAGATCGGTATTCAGTCATTGCATTGTCGATCGTTACTGTTAAAAAGTATTGGCTGTGCAGGGTGGCACTGAACCCACGATTTGACTGATACCGAATCTGAGCCGCTGCAATGAAAAATCCATTCATTTAGACAAAAGTATTGTATATAATTACCGGATCTTATGCAGACAATAGAAACATTGTGAATTTTGAAATATTGAAACTAGAATTGATTGAAACATGGATTGAGGTTCAAACCGCAAATATTAATTCAATCTTAAAAACCCAAACTTCGACTTCTTCAAAACCGTATTCAGTTCGGAAGCTTTCATTTTCGCCGGATCTGAAAACAAATCCGAACATTGTTTCTACCCCGGTATTGGGTAAATTTTGTTATCACTGTTATCATTTAATATAATATGCTGAGGCTAAAAATGAAGTTCTATAGTATAATATTAATTTTTTAACAATTTCGACTAAATGTACCACGCATGCACATTGCAGAGACCATTTGGTTTGTGTTTCAGGGCCGGGGTGCGCTGCAAGATATTGATCAGATGTCACTCTTGTCACCGTTGTGTAAATTTACCTCAACGGCCACTCGTGTCCGCGATATTGTTCCGTGCCTTCGAAAGGCCATTCAAATTGCGTTATCTGGAACTCCAGGTAGGTTTTTCAAATCCAACTTTCACAAACACTTACAGTAAAACCTGTGGCTGTTATGTTATCATCGAAACATCGTGGAAAACAAACACTGTCAGCATTAAGCGCGTTATATGATCTGTATTGCATTTGCTGTTACTTGTTTGCATTACAGTTAGTTTACAAGTAACAAAACATTCATATATTGCTGAGCAAATAATAGTTTTCAAATCCAGAAATTTCACTTGCAATTTTGCAAGACGTGCTTCATAATTACTCAACTCCCTACGGACCTGCAGCCCAAGACGGACCAAACTTTATAAAAATTCTGACTCTCCTCGAGAAGTTCTAAATTATTAAAATGAACATTACATTTCAAAGTTATTACTACGTATATACATATGTTAAGAGACAGCCCGCAATATTAGAAAAACCTTAGACGTTCAATATCAAAAATACTAATACTAACTGTTGAAACTACAAATCAATAATCATACCTATGGTCTGGCTTCTCCAGAACGGGGGCCCCAGCAATTTTCGGCCGCTCCCCAGCAAATTTTTTTTGCTGGGGGCCCCCAGGACTTTTCTAGGCCAAAAAATTTCAATGTTAAAACGTAAAGACCTGTGCTTCTTTTGAGGCGGACATTCGGCAAAATATGATTTTATATTACGCTGAGTACTCATAATTTTTAATAGCGTTACTAATACCCGTAGTAACTAATACAATTCAATAATGGACTGAAAAAAGCACACTTATATAAAGACCGTGTCAGGGCATACAGTATTCGAAAGTACCGTGCAGCAGCAAGTTCAACCCGCCTGAGCCTTATGATAAACTGAAGCTGTCACTAATATATAAAATATATATTAATCACAGTTTCAATCATAGATTATCTATATTTTATATAATTGTGCTTCTTTCAACTTCTGGTTAAGTTGTCAGTACATACGTAATATTAGTTAAAATTATTGTTATTAGCGTTTGCGAGAAATTTTTGTCATGTTGAGCGCTGGGTAATCTTAAGTTGAGTTGGAAACACGGTCTAGAATGAAAAAATGGTCCAAAAAGTCGGTTTGCAAAATTTTTAGCTTGCCCCCCAGGACACCCCAGATCATCTGGCCCCCCCCCCCAGGAAAACTGCTGCCCCCCAGCAAAATCAGCTGACCCCCAGGATACTCCTGGGGGCCCCCAGGAATCGCCCCCCGGCGGAAATTTTTAAGCTGTGGAGAAGCCAGATGGTATAAAATGTATATATGTTGCAAAACCACCACTTCCGATCGTTTCAAATCGTAATATTACTGATAAATACGTACAAGTTGACTTTAGCTTCAGTATCTCTAATACTGCCGCTTCTTTCGCGCTATATTGCAGAGTTGCATCAGGAACTGTGTTTCACAGGAAGCAGCTACGATAACAGGAATTCATATTTTCACCGGAACAGGAACGGAACAGGAATTGCGAGTCTATTGCACCAGCACGAATTACTCCTAACTGATTATAGTTCAAAATATAACATGTAGCTCACAACTGTTTTGCGTTTTCACTAGCCAGTTTTCTAAGTTCCACGTAGAGATGCGTCAAGTACGTACTTTAAGATATGCGGAACTTGCAGACGAAAAACAAATTGCGAAAAGAACTTAAGTTTTAACAAAAGTTTTACGCTTAGATTTTTTATTTTTAAGCTTATTCGTCACAATTCGGCATGAAACCGTAAAAATTCCGGTTCCTGTGTCTTTCACCACCAGAACAAGAACATGAATGGAATTTTTTTACAAGAATTCAGGCTGGAACAAGAAATCTAGTTGAACTCTGCTATTTTGTAAGTAAGCAAAAATCATCTTATCCAACCACAAGTTTCAGAAGCTAATCCTATGAATTGGCTAACAACTGCTTTTTGGTAACCGAGTTTGATAGAAAGTAGCAAAATGATATTGGTTTTATTTTTTCTTTTTGCAGGTGTACTCAAATGAGCGTAGCACGTTATAGTGTTTCTATACCGGAAATGGATTTATAGTTGTAGTGTTATACTAGAGTGATTTAGCGTTATTTGGTTTTAGGCCCTGTGTTTGTTGAGCTACCGATCGATGCGTTGTATCCGTATCACATGGTTGCTCGAGAAGTTGGTGTTAATCCAAAGCCGAAAAGTTTCGTGCAACGTATTATTAATCTGTAAGTGAAATGTGAAATTTAAAAGTGAGTACACCGGGCTCTTCGTGGATTGACGATCACTTTTTTACAAGCGGCATTTTACAAAGAAATACGTCTTGTAGGTTGGGTTGTGCCGATACCAAAATTTGTGCCGATGCCGATTCTATTTTGAAATTTTGCCGATACCGGTTCCAACTTTAGTACACCATGCTTAATAAACAGATAGGATGCTATATTACGCCTTTATATAAAGAGTTAAACCCTAACCATCATAAACAAGTATAATTTTATACGATAATAATTTTATAAGAACGGTTCATTTCAATTAACGTTTTCAAACACCACCGCAAAAGAGATAACAGTTTTCCTAACCAGACAACCTGATATGCGCCCAGAAATGAAATTTATAGCATTCCAACTAGCTGTTATATGTGCAAAAAGTATCGGCAAAGAATCGGCAATTTTTTTGCAGTGCCGATGCCGATTAATCGGCACATACCTTTTTAGGTATCGGTGAACGATTCTTGTCAAAATATTCAGTTCGAATTTTTTGATTTTTCAGCGCAAATTGTATATGGTTCGGTTGCCCAAAGATAATCTGTGTTAGCAACAATTTTAAATTACAATTTATGTTTATATAGGTTAGGTTTTCATACTTTTAGTAAGTAGCAAACAAGATGCGCCGCAACGACTTTTGTTTTGAAACAAGGGTCAAATTTTTGGTGGTTTCAGCAATAACTTGTTTCAGAGCGGGTTGTGGGCGTCACAAGCACTCAGTAATGTATAATATTTGGAATGTTTTTTCAGATATTTGCAATTATATTTGTACAAGTTGTTTAACAATGCATGGCGTCAACAAATCAAATCGCCGCTACCGGTTCGCTTTCCACGACCTGGTTCCGCTCAGAGTAATAATGACTATGTTGTTTTTGATAATGTTCCGCTGAATGGTACCTGCAAGGGCGTAGTTAATTTGGTTCAAAGTTAAAACCGCGCGTCTCTGATTGTCGTCGACGGTGTTTAGGAATTTTTTCAGTTGAAAATAAAAAAGAAACCACCTTTGAACTTGTTATAGAACGCACAGCATTTGGAAGATCCGGCACGCGCCTGTGTGCTTAAGAGGGCTTGCCTCTCAGTCGCTAGTAGCATCGGGAGACACCAGTGTTAAGACCAGAAGGTGTGGTTTATTAAAACTGTGTGTTACGTTTCTGATTTCAGTCTCTTCGGTCGCAGATATGATTCGACAAGCAAGTCGCCCCCTGATGTTGATAGGTAGTCAGTCTGTGTTGCCCCCTATTTCGGTCGATGACTTACGAGCTGCTGTAGAGGTGAGAAAAGGTTTCGCAAATTTTGTCAGATGTTATAGACTAAATTGCTGCTCGGGAGTTTTCGCTGGATATTTAGAATATTTTAACGCTTCCCCACCCTTCTTAAACCTAAAAGATCCTTTTGAGCATATTGGTTTTGTACGTGAAGCAAAGTAAATTAATACATTTTGTTGTACTACGGCGTTTTAGAAGATCGGCATTCCATGCTATCTTGGCGGTATGGCACGTGGACTTTTGGGTAGAAATGGTCATTTGCACATTCGACAGCAACGCAGAGATGCGCTAAAAGAAGCGGATCTTGTGATAATGGCAGGTAAGTGTAGTAAAGACGTGTGGAAAAGGAGCTGGGTGTACGAGGCCTTATCATACTGAAAATGTCCGATCTTCTTCAAAACAAGCTGAAATAAACTATATATTTTTTAAATATTGCGCGATTATTGAACGCAATCTATCGGATAGCATAACAAAATTAAAACTGTCTGTATTGGCGATTGGTTTTTGGTTAGGTATCAGGGTGAGATGAGCTGGTTAGTTTGTTTGTTTGTTTGTTTGGTAATGTTTTAAATTGTTTTCATGTAATAGCCTACTTTTATACTTTTGTGTATTTTTAGGTACAATAGCCGATTTTCGACTGGGTTACGGTCGTGTGCTGAGCTCGAAGTCAAAAATAGTTGCTATCAATCGTAATAAAAAACAACTATATAAGGTAATAATATTGTATGTGTCTGTGTGTTATTTGCTGGGTGCGGCTGGTTATTTATTTGTCGAATAATGCACTCATGATGTTAGATTGGTTCAAAAAGTAAAACATGTTTACTTTCGGTTTTTGCCGGATATTTAATTGGAGCCGTGTATATCCGGTCGCTCCGCGGTTATTTGATGTAGTAAGTGTACAGGTACAAGTCTGGTTGTAGATTTCGGAGTTTGTTTGGTTAAGTTATTGGAAGGCGACCCAACAGAATAATCAAGGAAAGTATTACAATATCAAGGGTTGGGAAGTACTAAACTCGAAAATGATCACATGCTGCTAAGGCAAGTACATTACAAGCCTATAGAATGTTGTTTATCGTAGAGCAACGCTTATTTAATGCTCTGATGTTCCGTAACTAATGTGCTATTTTAGAATGCAAATGTATTTTGGCAACCGACGGTTGCAATTCACGCCGATGTCGCAACAACACTGGTTGAAGTTTCACATCAGCTCGGCGGCGATTTTAAACAACCATCTGATTGGATTGAGTCGCTTCGTGCAAGAGACGCTGAAAAAGAAGAGAAAAATTCGTAAGGTTCTTTGCGCAGTTCGAGAACGTAGTCAGGTCAGGTAATGGCTAAACCGCTTTTGTAATTTTTGGCACGGGAACATGTTACTTTTTATCCAAAACATGGATATTGTGCTCAATCTGAGAATCATTTTTCAGTTCGAAACATACGAAATCTATAATCAACAGATGAGGAGTTTGTGTGAGACACATTTGGGAATACGAATAGTGCCTACGTAGTTTTACGACTCATAACATAAGTAAAGATTAATCAGATGTTAACTAGAACGCGAGATACTGGGTAAACTTATATTTAAAATTTCAAAAAAAAGCTGTCAACTTTTTAGTTTACTTATTTTAATTTTATATTTGCAGTGAGATGGCCGCTGTTTCAACTGATGTTCATTTGAATCCACTAAAAGTACTTGAACACGTTGAGCGAATCATTCCTGAAAACGCAATTATCGTAGCGGATGGGGGTGATTTTGTTGGATCTGCAGCGTATATTTTGAGGTGAGAGGGTCAACATGTTAGAGAGGGTCAAAATATATCGAAGAGTGGGTGGAAAACTAAATATTCCGATCACACATGAACGGTTCTAAAACCGTTTTAAGAGGGGCGGCTAATTATGGTGTTGTTTATAATAGCAGGGTATAGCTGAATCAGGGTGAGCTCAACTAGGAATTCGCATCATATAAACAGTGAAAACGAACTGGGTTGGGGGGAGGGATTAACACTGAGCTTGGTTATAGTAGCAAGGTGTGGACGAACTCCCTATAACTGTAGACGCGCCAATTCAATTGCTTATATCTTGATTTGCTTGAAAACTAGTGTTTGTTTTAAGACCTCTTGACATTACCGATGCTGAAACTTTTTTAACGGGATAATTGTGGATTTACTTATAGTAACAGGGTGGAGCTGCGCTCTCATTAAGTACAGGAACGCATATTCATTTACCAATGTCTTATTTTGCATAGAACACCAAGCATTTTGGTTTAGACCTCGAGGCCCATTGCAATGGCTTGATCCGGGCGCTTTTGGAACTCTGGGCGTAGGCGGCGGATTTGCGATTGGTGCGAAAACGGTGCGCCCTGATAGACCGGTTTGGGTGATTTATGGCGACGGCGCGTTTGGGTTTTCGATGGCCGAGATTGATAGCTGTGTTCGGCACGGGGTAAGTCACAGCGAGGGAGGATGGTGGTCGGCTAAACGTTGAGGCCTCCTTGTTTGTATTAAAGTAAAGGTAAGCTATAGATTCACTCTGAAGACTTGCGAGTATGGATTCGCTGGTACGGGGAAAGAGTACAGTCGTACGCAGTGGCACAACTAGGAATTTGTTCGGGTAAGGGACCAATAACCAATATCCAGTGTGCAAAGAAATTTCGGGGTGAGGGTTAGAAGACATAGGATGGGGCTTTTGGGTGGTCCATACCACATTTGTTTGACTCCGAGTCCGTTGTAAATATTTATGACTGGTTAGTTTACGGGCAACACTACAAAAATGTACAATAGTGAATAGGATCGTTGTTAATGTGCTTGCTAATGTGCTAAAAATGCAGCGACGTGCGATGTTAAGCTTTATCACGTAAACACTTTGGATTTCTTATGACATGGAAAAAATATACGTTATGATATTTGAATGCCATTTAGTATTAAATTTGAATTAATTGTCCCTCTTCGGCGGATATTAGATTATCCGGCTCCGGCGTTTTTTATACCCCGTCACATCCTGGTTGATACTGCTGTTTTAATCCACGCGAGCGAGAAATTGTGGGGTATGACCACATTTAGTTTTATTTTTGTGACATTTTATCATTTCAATTATTAAATTGCGATTTCGTGGGGTGGCGCCCGGATTACGCCACTTATCGCAGAGTCGTTTTGTTGTTGGCAGGAATGGACTTGAGATTAACATCGTGTAGGTTTTAAAGAGATATATAATTTGTTAATTTAAAAAGATCCATAATATATATTCAGTTTGCTGCCAAAGTGGAGTATATTTTGTTCGTGCTGACGTTTGTTTCGCGGTCAGTAAGTTATCTTGACGTATGCTTGTTTTGATTGGCAGAAATTGCGACTCTAAGTGATTTTTTATTTAGGCTCCTGTAACCGCAGTGATTGGTAACGACGCGTGTTGGATGCAAATTTATCGCGACCAGATTACAACATTCGGTACTGATGTTGCATGCAGTCTTTCAGTAAGTTTTGAATTTGTCCTAATTTTAAATTGAAAAATGCTTTTAGCTATGTATTTTGTTTTGTTTTTATTTCTTGCCGCATATATTATACTATACGCAAAACCGTACTGAATTCGAATGCGCTATGGCAAATGCTTTGCAATCGCACATCCTAAAGCATCTAGTTTAAAAATGAACTTGAATTGAATGTTATGCGTCACACAGTTAATGTTGCACTATTACTGACCGGACGCCAACGCGCGCCGACGAACGGCGGCATGTGATAATTTTTAGTACAAATTTCACCAAAATTGTTCTTGTGCCGCGCGCCGGCGTGTGGCGAATATAGTGCAACACAATGCCCGTAAACCCCCATGGTCGATCTTGGCAACTGTTGACTTTTATTTTCCGTAACGGTCCAAAAGTTGACCAAAACCAACAGTGTCTGTCTCGGTAAGTTGTGTTTCTTTCGGTGTTTAACCGAGATCATCCATCCATGCTTAGAAATGATGTTAGACGCTGTAGTGCATTGTCATTATTTGTTTCAGTATTGTTCGTACGAGCGCGTTTGTGAAGGTTTGGGAGGAATGGGCAAAGTACTGGATAGTGAAAATGAAACCGAAATGACTGAAATATTCAAAGATGCAGTTGAACTCAATCGCCAAGGCAAAAGTGTAGTGATTAATGTTAAAATTGGCAGTACAAAGTTTCGAGACGGTAGCATATCGGTATAATTTTTGGGTTAATGTTGCAGTTTTGAAAGGTAAAGGTTGTAGGACAATATCCTGGCCCTATGTACACTTAAGAATCAATGTAAACATTGTTTTGAAAGGTCGCAGTGTTTTTCTGTAGCTTTTAGGCCCATGGTAATTTAGGCCCATATCAAGATCAGAGGCGGTACCTTTTTCTGTAGAACTGCAATAGAGTAAGCTCAGCTTTAAATTATTTTTTTCGCTTGGCTTAATAGGCTTCTCGTTCTTACGCTTCAATTTAGGCTTAGGATTATGCTTATAATACTGTTCCGCCCCTGTTGCGTACATTGGCCGTAAATTATATTGAAGGAGAACAGTGGACTTTGAGACTCAGAAACTTAATAGTATTGGAAAAGGATTCGGTTTGTATTTTGTGTTAGGCTTAGTGAGCATACCCGGTATATTTTGTATTAGCCCCACTTTTATGTTTATGATTATTATGTTTGTATTGTTTCAAATATAAACTTTGTTGTAATAATGATATCGTGAAGTTTGTTTGTAAACGAGCAGATAAATCTGTGTTGGTGTACGGTGTTCAAAACCGCTGTGGTTGTAGTAAAAATCAGACTCCCGGAAAAATTAGATGGGAGACTGATTTTTTTCAACACCGCGACATTTTCGTTCGCTAGATAAGGAATTGTGTCTAATATAAACGTCGGGGTTCCAACCGGAACTAGCTTTTGTTTGAATCGGAATCAAATTTTTCTGTCGGAATCCGAATTAAGTTTTAGTAATTCTATTAAAAAGTTAAAGGTGTATGACTTAATCTTTGTTCAGTATGCCTGTTTCCGTAACTATTTACAGTTTCAGTAAAAATTGTTTATATAGCTGACAGAATACACGTAACAACTCGGAATATTTACTAGTAAAAAACCAACAAAATTGCAAATGAATGAAACGAAACCAACAAAACCTAACTTCAATCATCTTTAAAACTCAACCGAAAAATCAGAATTCCGGCATCGGAACAGCAGTCATCCGGAATCGGAAGTCAAATTTTGCCGGAATTTTCAAAGAGCATTTTCTATAATTTCCGCGTCAATTGCCCATGTTCCATATTCGGCCATACGTGATTTATTTTTGTGCCTGTTTGTAATCTTTTACTCAAAAACTATGCATGTTCTTTCCATTTATCAAATTTATAAATGCCCTTTTAAGGAATTCGTAAATATGTACAAAATTTCTCATTTTTCTGTCAATTATTTTAGCAAAGTAAGGGCCAATGTAAAGAACAGGGTCGGCTCAGTGTTCCTAAGCGTGAAAATGAGTTTAATCTTAAGCCTGAGCTATCAAGTGTATATAAATGCAATGAGCGCAAGCAGCAAAACGTCCGGTATATCCAATTAAGTTACAATTATAAGATCTATTCAATCAGCGCCCCTGAAATTCATGGGAAACTCGTTCCGGATTGATATGATGAAACCAAAAATTTATAAATTCGCTAAAACCTCAAGTTCTCTGAAAAAGAAATTTTAGCTCTGTGCCTTATTTAGTATTGTTTAATAAATTTTATAATGTTTGTAACCGATGGAATTAGTTGCCAATGTTACTTAAGGGGCGTAACAGTAGACTGAGCGTATTCCTAAGCCTAAGCCTAAGCGTTGCAAAAGTGAGCTCCTGAGTCTAAGCAAAAAATGTAATCTAGAATCTAAACCTACTCTTTTATAGACCCACAAGAAGCCTGGACGCCCCAGTAACATGGGCCGAAATAGTAATATATTTGTCGTAGACGAAAGTGATAAGTGGTAAACGTGATGTTTGTAAATTTTATATGCATTCATTGTTTGAAATTTATTAGCAAATTTTGAAAATCGAAATGGTTAAATCTCAGCATGAAAAGCGCCCAAGAAAACGTGAAAGCAAGAAACGGCCTCTGTTCAAGAATAATATGCTTCATGGTGGGGAACGAATACGCGATCGGGATATTTTGGACGGGACTTTGAATTTAATGACCGTGCAAGAAGTATCGAAACAACTTAAGCGACCAAAACGGAATCGTCAGAGTAGGAATGAAGAAAAATCTGGGGAGTGGCCGACAGAAAAGCGAGCTGGAAAGCAGTCTGAGTCTGATAGAACCGTATCTGAATTAGTGATAGGGTGCAAGAGCTCGGATAGCGTTGAAAAAACAAACGAAAAATTAAAATTGGCAAAACCGAAGGTAACTAGAAAAGTTGGAAAACGGGCGCCTGCGACGACTGATGGGGTGAAAACCAAACACTTCGATGACAATCGGCACAAATCGTTACACGAGGTGGCCGGAAACACACCGGGTAACGGCAGTAGAACTGCATCAGAATTGGTCGAGACAGCAAGTAGTTGTGATGTGGAACAAGGAACAGAAAAACGGAAAATGAAATTCAGAAAAGGAATTGGTTGTGAGTTTGATAAAGCTATTGCTGGCTCCTCAACTGGACGTCATCGTCGCGACGGGTCCAGGGGTAGCGAGAGTGGAAATCTAACGAGTGGTTCTGAAATTAAGGCCAATGTCGATTATGGGCGTCAGTGTTCGGACTTCAAGTCTCGAAAACGGAGCAACCGTGGCAGGAGTCAATCAAATCAAAAAGACTTGGTTGAAGAGAGAAATTGCGAATTCAAGTCTAGCAAGCGAGGTGGAAATAGTGCGAGTTTCGGAGTAACTGGGCACATGGAGACGCCGTCTACAATTGCTGGTAGAAATGATGAGGTTGGGTTTGGTGGCAACCGCAAACAGCTGGCGAAATCTCAACAATCCAAAGCTGCACCAGGGTTTGTAGCTTTAGCAGATGGGAAATCACACAATAAATTGGTGAAACCAACGTCTACAACAAAGATGAAGCAGTTTGGGTTTCAAGACAGAAACAAACATGATAGAGATGGGTTGAAATCAAAAATGGCAACAAAGAAAGTTAGCAGCAATCCAGGCAGCTTAAATAGAAGTCTGGCTGAAGATTTTCAAAGTGGGTCAAACGTAACAAGTGTGGCGATAGCGGAAACACTGACAGTGCCTTCGGATAGCGACCAAAGTATAGTTGAGTTGACTTCAACTAGCGTTGAAGTATCCTCTCAGTCGAGTGTGGTGCTTGAACGGTCGACAACTAGTGGAGACGAACTTGTGACAAAGGCTGTTGCTGGTTCCGTTAAAGAAGCCGGTTTTGATGGCGACTTAGGGGATCCTGATCTTAGAAAAGGCACTGCTGGTTATGGTTGCGAGAGTGGACAATCTCAAACGTAAGTTGTTTTTGTTTCTATGGATTTTAGAGTGTGTATTTTATGGTGTTATAATATGTCTAACAGATTTAAACATCAACCAGGTAGTGGTTTTTTGATATTTCAAATTTGTGGAACGAATGGTATTAATGAGTTGCTGAATAATTACGAATAAATTATTTTGTTGGAATCTTCAATTAAGCAAGCCTCATTCCATTCGCGCGTGCAAATTGCAGTTGCTCGTTTTAGATACAAATACAACTTGCAACTACAAATTGAAGCTGCGAGTTCTTGCTGCGAAAATTTGCGCGTATGAATGGCGCTTTTGTTTAAACATTTTAAAGTATATTTTTGTGAAATTCAACAAAACATTCGTTTACAAATTAAGTTAAAAGGTTGGTCTGTTTTTAAATTTCAATTTTATGTTTCTGTTCTAGTGGAGAAAGTTTTTGTAGAAATATGAGATCGTTTTAATAGTTTAAGCCATACCAAAAATGAACCCTCGCGAATTGGTTTCGTTCCTAAGCCTAAGCCTAAACCTGACACGTCTTACAGCAAAAAAGCCGACAAAACACTTTTGTATTTAACGAAATATGGTTTGTTTTAGGTTTCCGTGCTCAATACCGAAACACGATATTGTTCTTTGTGCCCCTAATCAATGCGTTGGCTTTATCGGTAAGTGGTTTAATTCTAATTAGTGTATTAATTGTTTGTTTATGTCTACTGAAAATTTAGCATATCCCAGCAAAAATGCCCTGTTCTAATTGGTTCTGGTTTGTATATTTTTGTCTCACGGAAAGCATTTGAAATATCGTTGACATTGAAAATATAGTTCAAAAGTTTCAAGACCTATTACCAACTGGAAATATATTTCTGATGAGCATTGGGCGTAATTCTGATTGACTTTGGTAAGTTTGCCATCGATGATGCTAGGCTTGTTTCAATTTTGTGCTGTTGTAAGCAGTGTTAGCTTACGTGGTTGTAAGCATTTTGCAATTTTGTCAGAATAATTAAAATCCTATTGCTATGTGCAAGTGTTTGCAGCGAGAACTTGCAGTGGAGTATTTGCAGCTGCAAATTTTGTAAAAAGCTATTGGAACAAAAGTTGCACGTGCACGCTACCGCTGCAAGTTTCTCATTGCAAACACTTGTAATATGTGCAAGTTATTACAGCAAGTTAGTTTCTCACTGTAAATATTTGTATGTGTATGTTGCAGCAGCATGTTGTTGCTGTAATAACTTGCACATTCAAGCATAAGCCAAAATATAAGCTTAATCCTAAGCCTAAGCCTCTCGATTTGTATGTCAACCGGTTCTTCTTTTTCTCAATGGACGACAGGCTCCTGTAAAATTAGCATGGGCGGTTATCTTTGCATCTGTTTGTAATTTTAGGTTCGCTAGAATTTAATGTTCTGCTCGGAGCTGTTAGTATTGGTGGATTTAGACACACTGCAGTCAAGTCTAAATCGCTAAATGAAAATTCAACGAGTTGTTGGAAATATGCGTGTTCAACTAACGTTGGCTGCTTGCTTAGTTTTAAAGCTTTGCCGTCGGAACATTGTGAAACTACGATTAAGCATTTAAGCCGGTTACGGACGTTGCTTAAAGTATGGTATGTTATGCATCTTTCACAATATCTTGTGTACATTGTGTCGTGGAGACACTGGGTGTTGCCCCTGCGTGGAATTAGGGGTATAGTGCTTGATTGCAAAATATTAGAAATTGGACAAGCGTACAAGGGCGTGGCTTAGGTCTACGAATCATGATTTATCGTTTGTCATGTTTGTCCTCGGGTTTTAG
>JASANG010002468.1:0-17499 GCA_030248215.1 Enoplolaimus lenunculus
ATACCCAACGACGATATTAACGACGAAACCTTTTTGAATGCTGATCAATTTCTCGTTAAGCTTCAACAATCGTTCAAGTAACACAATCGAAACCGCAGCTAATTTCCTCGTTTTAACCTTTGAAAAAAGCTACAACATTTTCATTAATTGAAACCTTTACTAGAATTAACAATCATAATTTGCCATTTTAAAATTATTTATCAGTTTCGATTGAAGCTGCCTGACCCGGCCGGATAATAAGCGCGTTATTATTCACATATATACACATATATACACACACATATATGCTCTCACATGTAAGGTTTCGATTAATAAAAATACAGCTTAATATACTTTAAAATAAGCAACACAAACTAGTCTTGTATACCCAGAAGCGCCTGATTTAAATTTAGCTGGACCGAGTGTATGGCAGGCGAAATGTATTTACCGCAGGCGACCACGGACGTTGCTAGAATTTCATTTCGGCAAGGTGTAGGCAGGGATGGGCGCGGTCTCGGTCTCGGTCTCGGTCCTCGGTCCTCGGTCCTCGACCGAGTGTATGGCAGGCGAAATGTATTTACCGCAGGCGACCACGGACGTTGCTAGAATTTCATTTCGGCAAGGTGTAGGCAGGGATGGGCGCGGTCTCGGTCTCGGTCCTCGGTCCTCGGTCCTCGGTCCTCGGTCCTCGGTCCTCGGTCCTCGACCGA
This sequence comes from Enoplolaimus lenunculus, assembly GCA_030248215.1. Taxonomy (NCBI): domain Eukaryota; kingdom Metazoa; phylum Nematoda; class Enoplea; order Enoplida; family Thoracostomopsidae; genus Enoplolaimus; species Enoplolaimus lenunculus. The sequence goes on from JASANG010002468.1 coordinate 690, forward strand.
GTGTATGGCAGGCGAAATGTATTTACCGCAGGCGACCACGGACGTTGCTAGAATTTCATTTCGGCAAGGTGTAGGCAGGGATGGGCGCGGTCTCGGTCTCGGTCCTCGGTCCTCGGTCCTCGGTCCTCGGTCCTCGGTCTCGGTCTCACTTTTGTGACCCAGACCGCCCATCCCAGGGTATCTGGCATTACGCATACGTGATTACACCAACGTTTTGCCTCAAAATGTTTCAATGAATATGAACTTAAGCACAGATTATGTTGATATTAGTGGGCAAATGTACGATTGTCCCTAAATCTATGGTACGCAGTCCCGTTTAGGACACATCAGACGAAAACGCCTCGCAGTAGTTTGAAGCGAACAAGGGATCTAGGCGACTTTTAGTAACCTTTTCAACCATTTACCTTCCTGCTCACATTGCTATATAGTGAGAGCTAAAAAATTTTCAGGAGTCGCATACAAAGGTTTTCGAAGACTTACACGCAGGGCTAAAAAACTTACTTGGCGCCAAAATTCTTCCACGGGAGCAGAGCCTCTCCCCCCTGGCTGCCGTCTGGCTACAGGTACGAAAGTTATATATGCTTTGTTAGATGCCGCGTTGCAAAACTTCTACTGCGTATACGCAAAATGGCCAATGTTACTTTTGTAGAACCGTAACAGTAGATTAAGCGTATTCCTAAGACTAAGGCTAAGCTAAAGCATTGCATAAGCGTATTCCTAAACCTAAGCCTAAGCAAAAAATGCAGCCTAGAATGTACGTCTACTCATTTACAGACCCATCTGCAACCGGGACGACCCTAAAAGTAACATGGGCCCGCGACATAATACTCTATGCAGGAAAACGTTTGAAAAGGAACTAAAACTTGAATCTCAGAATTTTAGCCAATCATGAACAAGAAAAACTGTTATTCTAAAATAGAAATGTACTATTTCTAACTTACATAGCTAGTCTGTTTAACATTAATAAATACGCTGGGTTATGGTAATGGGATTATTAACGGCGTCTAATTAAACGATATTAGCCCCAATTCTATTAACGTTATATACAGAACCATTAGGAAATAGCTAGCGGAAGTCCACTGAAAGCGTTGAAATGTTACTTAGTCAAAATAGATCATCTTTATAGATGTGTGATTGGGCTAACAGCATTTGCTAAGCGTGGCTTAGATATATTAGCTGAGAACTAAACTGCTATTATCGTAACATAAATACGCGGGGCGTAGCCAAATTTTTAATTCTCGAGGGAGTCCGTATAAACCGTTGGACGGTATGCGAATCACTTTCTTACCGCTTACGTATCTTTCTTCACTAAGATAAACTTTATCAACTAAACCAGGAGGGGGCATGGTCCGGGTTCCACGGTTTCTGCATTTGCACCACTAGCGGATGCGGATGTGGGCGATCGGACGTATGCCATATCCCCTGTCAGAAATTTTTATTGTGATAAAATGGTAAGATCCCTACCTTACAATTTCTCCCCAGAAACTTGGCACATACATAGCATACAGTAAAAATTGCGTTTCATAACTTTTGCCAGCCCGCTCGCCCCGTCCGAATGTCGACCACGAGATCTACTGATGATTAGTTGAATTTGTCCCAGTGCATTAATATGTAAAAAATTTTCAAAATCAGACCATTTTTGGACAAACGCCGGCTGGATGGATTCACAGCAACGCAATAATTAATCAGTATCTGTTTTAGACGCAAGCTTTTTTCAACTCAACTCGTGCTTTAAAAACCCAAACGAAAATGTTTTTACTCGACCTGTTTATGACAAATACGCATTAATAACGCGATGTTACACCTGAATAACGTCGAAAGCATAAAACTTTTTGAGGTAACATGTCGGATTGATTTTGGGTCTTTTCGGTTTTATCCCATCACAGCCGGCTTTTGCCCAAAAACGGTTGGATTTTGAAAATTGTTATACACATTTGAGCTTGTCATTGCGTCTTCTGATCATTCCACGCCCAAATTTGAATTTTTGAAAAAAATTCGATTTTTAAGGTCCCAAATCAGTTTGACAAAAAATTTTGAGTCCCAAGGGGGTGGGTGGGGGGGTTAAGCGGGATGACAGCCGCGGCATTTATTCACCAGTGAATACTGAACTTCATTTTAGTCGTTAACAACCACAATCATATATAACACGACTAAATTTTGCACCTAACTGACATAATGCCGCGAGTATCCGTGGCCACCCACGCTGTAAGATGGGACACCCTGTTAAGTATCATAAAGCCAAGGCGCAAATTATAAATTTTTTATGTTAACAATTCCCCGGTGCCCGCCGCCGCCGTGGGGGTGGAGGGCGGTGAAATACGCCGGCATCGCGAGCGAAACGATCGATTAACTCAAGCTCGCGAGCGAAACGATCGATCTAACTCAAGCTCGCGAGCGAAACGATCGATTAACTCAAGCTCGCGAGCGAAACGATCGATTAACTCAAACTCGCGAGCGAAACAATCGATTAACTCAAGCTCGCGAGCGAAACAATCGATTAACTCAAGCTCGCGAGCGAAACGATCGATTAACTCAAGCTCGCGAGCGAAACGATCGATTAACTCAAGCTCGCGAGCGAAACGATCGATTAACTCAAGCTCGCGAGCGAAACGATCGATTAACTCAACCGAATTAGAGTCAACTATTTGAATAAAAAAAATTGTATTGACCCTGTTGAGGAGCACTGGACCTAGCGAAGCGCCTTTAGATCCGCCAGTATCTTGATGACTCACTCACGATCCAATAGTTTTTAGTTCCGCTTCATAGAATATTGTGTAAACAATTAACCCGGAACTTAACACTAGATATGTAAATTGGGTAAAAATGTTTTACAAGGCCTCGGCGTTACTCGCTCAAATACTATTTTCCATTTCAGAACAGACAGGTATACCTTCAAATAACGGTTTTCTAGAGCAAACTTATCGAGCAGGCGATTTTTTGTACCGAAGGATTTACTATATTTATGCCTGCGTATGTAGTACAACATACCACAGCGAATTTGAAGGCACTTATATATCCGACTGTGCCAGAGCACAACCGGAATTACAATTTACCGGATCTGGAATTTGAAAAAATTACCTGAACCGGAAAAATTAAAAATACATGCCACCGAAAAATTGATTTTAATTTTCTTTTTTGCTACGTCATTGGTGAAATAACCTTAGTTGAACATAACTATTCACTTAATCTGGTGTATTTTAGATTTTATTATCCATGGAAGCGAAATCAACCTTCGATGGTTTGTTTATTTTCAGCGATTGTCAACGTTTATTTACTATACTAATGAAATCTATTTTATTTTTTATCGTTATTTTTTAGTAAAATGGCTTAATTTCTACTAACCAAAAATTTAACACCCGTTTGTTTTTAATTGCGGTAAAAATTTATCGAAACCGGATAGTGAAAAAATGCCAGAAACCAGAATTCTGCGTGCCCCTGGACTGGATGCATCCCTCCGAACCAAAAAATATGCACTAAATGCCATCAAAAATATCTGGAATTGAAATTACTAAGTGCGAAAAATCAAAATTTTAAAAATTTTGTTGTCATATTAACCAAAATACTATTTAAAACAATGTTCGACATCCATCGAAATCCAGGCTATAATAATATTAATATTAATAATAATAATAATAATAATAATAATAATAATAATAATAATAATAACAATACTAATATTGTCTAGATATAGAACCACTACACTTTCGACTATACCTACAATTGAAATGGAATATTCTAGCGCGCACCCTGTGCCTTCCCGAAATCCAAAATTATAAACGAGTACGAACAGCTGTGTAAATACTTAAAATAAAATTTTAATTTTATCTAAACCTATGCATTGCCAATAGATATATTACACCGGTGCGAGACACAATAAATGGCATCTCCTGTAGAAATCAAAAACATTAATATAAATCCAGATTTAAAATTTCTGGCAAGGTAACCAAAACCCATATTCGGTTATACTCTCGAACACTTACGGCCAGCAGTAATTTTAAGCGCCTGTACACTAAACCTAAACCTTAAGCCTATGCAAAACGTACGCCTAAACCCAAGCCTATGCCAAAAACCGTAAGCCTAAACCTAAGCGTAAAGCGTAAACATGAGCCCAAACCTAACACTAATCCTAAGCCTTTTAGTCCCTACGTCCACCCAGTATTTAGGTCTCTCAGCCGGCAGGCGTCTACCGATTCCATGGATAGCACTTTTTATCAATTGATAACAGATGTAAGTTTCCTACCGCTCAGGCGAACCCTTCCGTTTAACACGATTATTTTCCATTTCATCCGAAGTCAAGTTTCCAACTGGAATTCGAACCCGGAACTCAGAGGTGATACGCCCTTACCATCAGCCACTCGTCTATTGGACGATGACACAGAAACCTGACTCTATTTTTAGAGTACAAAGTTTGTGCTTAGTTGCTCATAGTATACTCTATGTAGGAATAGGTTAAGCCCTTTTAACCTATACAAACCAAACGCGGAACAACACTTTTTTTACGAAAAATTCTAATTCTGTTGAAGCTTAAAAGGGTTACATAGCTAAAAAATTGAAAACAACTGGTCGATTCCATTGGCTTAAATTAAATTTCACCTGTTAAATGAAACACAATTCTACTTCCATATTGAAAATAACTTTTTAAAATAGTTTGAATTTCAACTATTGAAAACCCCTGGATCAGCCGTGAGCTAATCAATACTCACGACCCTCAGTGCTGGCGTTAGCGATAGCCAGCTCCCAATCCGGTCCGAGCAAGCGCTACTAAACGTGTCGGGATCCCTTCAATCGGGAGACGGTGGTTTGGACTGCGTTTCAGCCAGCGCTGCCGATTCTCAATTGTTCAAATTTAAATTTAACCACAAAATGCGTATAATGCGATAGTCCACCTTTAGTAAACAATCGCCATACTAATAATATAACGACGTTCAAGGCATTGTATATACTCCAAATTCCTAAAATGCCTTTTGGTGCCAAAGCCCCCACACCTTATCGGTTGTTCGGCCCATGTATAGAACAGGGCCGAATCGTTTCCCGGAGGGGCTATAATAGAGTCAATTTAAGCTTTAGTCCATTTTTTGCCTAGGCTTATGCTTAGGCTTAGGCTTAGGAATAGGCTCATCCATACGCTTAGGCTTAGGCTTAGACTTAGGCTTAGCAATATGCTTATACTACTGTTCCGGCCCTGTTCAATGCATGGGTCGGTTATTCTATAACAATGTTGTTGTTAAGTCGTCGACTTAAAGCTAATATATGCATGACTGTAACTAAGAGACGATAATCAATTATACATAACAAAATAGAATTTTTAACACATACACTCGAATGCATTAAAATATAAATAGCGCTAACGTGATTGCTAAAAATCATAATCATGGTTAATTTATACGCGAAACACGAATTGATTTTTTGTCATTTTTTCATGAAAATTGCCAAAACTTACGACGTAGTCTAAATAACCATGCAGTTGGCGAGAAAACGTTGGGTCTTTTCCGTTATTCATCTCACAACAGCCAGCTTTTGCCTAAAAAATGGTTGGATTTTGAAAATTTTTTTTGCATATTTGAGCTTCTCGTCATGTCCACGTATCATTCCACGCACAAATTGGAATTTTTAAAACATTCGATATTTTAAGGTCCGAAAGTCACCCCCTCCCCTTTGGGATCCAAACAAGCTGCGTCGAATGATAGGGTATATAATGGTTCTAGCTTTTTGATAGAAATTTTTGGTGTCCCGAACGGGCGGCGACAATGAATGGGACCTTAAAAATCGAATTTTTCAAAAATTCAAATTTGATCGCGAAATAACGAGGGAAGGTCATGAGAAACACAAATACGCAAAAAAAAATTTTAATTCAACTATTTTTGAGCAAACACTGGCTGCGGAATAACGGAAAAAACCATGCTGAAATGCACTGGTGGGAACATACTACTATTGTTAGCATTGCTGGCCCAATGTAAAGAACAGGTGCGGAACAGTATTATAACTATATGCCTTTGCGTAAGCCTAAGCATAGGCCTAAATCGTGAGAATGAGCATATTCCTAAGCCTAAACCTAAGCCTAAGCCATGCAAAAGAATTAGTCTGAAACTTTAAGCTTACTCTATTGCTGTCCCACAGAAAAACGTTCCGCCCGTGATCTTATGGGCCCATTTCTGTAACATTTAATGTTAAAAATTATGCCGAAAAACGTTTAAAAATGACTTAAAATAATAAGAAATTTTTCGGTAAACATCAATTTTAAAACAAAAAATGACTTAAAATAATAGGAAATTTTTCGGTAAACATCAATTTTAAAACAAAAAATGACTTAAAATAATACGAAATTTTTCGGTAAACATCCATTTAAAAAACAGCAACTCCAAATAGCGATCAACGATGGTACAAAGTGTTTCCGATGAAAAAATAACAATTTCTATTGGGGCCCCACACGACGATTAATAGTTACGCCGGTCACGTGTTTCAAACCTAGTTTTCCACGTGATTAGCCTACAAATTTACCCAAAACTAATTCTAAGCTTATGCCTAACTTTGGCCAACAAATTATGTGTTGACCAAAATTTTTAATTACAAGTTGGGTATAACCCGATAAGTACAGGCACGTAACCAGGTCACCTTGCCAGGGGCAAAAAAATTTTCAAGAGGGCATACGAGGAATTTCAATGACTTACAACCAAGGTTAAACAATTTCTGGGGGGGGGGGCAAAATTCCCGAGGTGGGGCTGAGCCCCCGGCCACCCCCCTCTTGGCTACATGCCCGGATAAGTAATTCCGTTTTAGTCTCCGACAAAAAGCAATTTGCGTTTTCGCTATAGAAATACCGGAAATTCCGTTATACAAATACCACGAAATTCAGTTATTTTGCCAATACACGCTCGGACAATTTAAGAAAAAAATAAGTTAGAATAATTTGCCAATTTTTCATAAATTTTCGAATGAAAAAAATTTTCGATACCGAAAGTACCGGAAAATTCCTGTGAAAAAATCCCGGATTGCTTGCCGAAACCGGATAGTGGAAAATGCCGGATTTCCCTACCGGAACTGTAATTTCGGTTGCACCCTGGTACCGTAGTTTAGAAAACCTCGCAATCGAAACCGAAACGAACGAAAAGCCAGCGTATTCCATCGCAAACCATTCGTTAGGACGCGTTTTAGGAGTGTGTCAGCGACATCCCTTTATAATCCTGAGGGTATCTAATAACGCCCAGCCACCCCTGTTCCCGCGTGCCAGATCAAAATGCATACATTTCGTGCGCAGAAACGTCATCAAAGGCGGAATCAGGTGCCGGGTTTAAATGTGATCCCTGAACTTTTCATAAACGAGTTTTAAGATACAGATTTCAAGTTTGCAACACAAGAAACCCCCTCTTCATAAATTTCATTTAACCAAACCCATCTCCGTCCCTATCCCAAATGTTCACTACACCCACAACGGTTATTGCGCGCATAACAACCCTATCATCCTTCGACGAATCTCAAAATACCCGGAAACGCAAACTCATAGAGTGTCTCGTTTTATTAAACAGTTATCTTCTATTCATATTCTACTCGTTTAGTCTAAACTGCGCATTTGCAGCAAGAAAGCCGTATTCGCACGTCAGTGTTCCTTTGTTGTTGTTGTCTTCAACAAACATACTCCATAAACACAAACAAATCGCGCTATACAACCCGGCGAAATAAATAAAAATAAAGAAAAAACAAATGAAAATTTACCAATAAATATATATGTATATATACATATATACATATATAACAATAATAAGAAAAACAAACATATATAAATAGTAAATAAAGAACAAATATAAATAGTAATAAAAAAACTATCACCTACTTAAAACTCAAGCATTTTCTCATATATATATATATATATATATATATATATCTTTCTAGACAAAAAGCACACACCAGAGCCTGCAATAGTGTCTGTGTCCTTGGTCTCAAAACTGCTTAGCGCTTTTTAACCCGTCGATCTTTTTCAAGCACACTAGAAAATTACATAGCTACCTCATTGAACTGCATCCCGGCGGTATAATAATTGCTAAAAAATGCAACAAAAAGTTGTTGCAAATAGCGCGCATGTCTACCCTGCGTGTGCGCGTCACCGAAACGTATCCAAACGGCGAAATCGACAGGATGTCTATATTTCCAACACCGAAATATACGAACCCAAACGATAAACGCAACATTTAAACGTGATTCGAAATAACCTTTTGGCTCATGAACGGTCACCAAATTATTATTGAACCAAGTTATACCCTGTTGAATTTGAAAAAACACAACGCGGCGGCTGCCGGAGTCCAGACGCTTCAACTTGCTAAATAAATTTTACCCGTGACAGAAAACGTAACTCGGCTAGCCGTGTCTGCCTCTGCCGTTTTTGACAGACGTATACATTGTAAGCATTGTTGTTCTATTTATTTCAAACACAACGAATATTAAAATACTTTTTAAAAATTTCTCATTTTTTTTCAACTCTGAATACCCCGCACACACACACACACACAAACTCTCACCACTAAACGGCTTGAAGATGATGAGTATTCAAAAATATTCACTTATGCATGAGTATTTTGAGTACTTGAGCAGTGGCCGTTGACAAAAACGAAGGCAGACCAGCTACTTACGCGGCCCATGTTACTTTAAAGGGCGTCCAGGTTTCTGGTCGTTCTATAAAAGAGTGGGCTTAGATTTTAGATTACATTTTTTGCTTAGGCTTAGGCTTATTAACACACTTTTGCAACGCTTAGGCTTATTAACACACTTTTGCAACGCTTAGGCTTAGGCTTAGGCTTAGGAACACACTTTTGCAACGCCCAGGCTTAGGGTTAGGCTTAGGATTACGCTTAATCTACTGTTACGCGCCTAAAAGTAACATTGGCCAGTTCCGCCATACAAATTTTGTATTAAAATGTTAGTGGTAAAATAGCGTTTGGCTTTTCGGTCGTTTCGCTCGTGTTTTTTCACTTTTATACAACCCTCTCGTCAAAAATCTGTGGATCCGCGCCATTAATGCTGACATATCCAAGAAATTTGGATTGGCAGCCGCAGGCATCCGAACCAGCCAGGACAACTAAAAATTACGGTTCATAATATAAAATTGGCAAATTTTTAACCATTATTCACAAACGCAATGATTTTGATCTGGCAAAATCAATAAATACTCTGGATGTCCCACTCTGGGACCCGCTCCGGACGCGCCGGCATACTTGTTGCGGTGGATGCCAAATTTACCAATTTTTAGACGGGTGGCAGAGGCAAGAAATATACGCTTAGTTCCTGATGCTTTTTCTACCTGGGACTTGTTCCGGACACTTGCTCCGGACGCCACGACATACTTGTTCCGGTGGCTGCCAAATTTAGTCTTTAGACGGGGGACACGCGAGAAATATACGCATACGTCTTGATGCTTTTCTACGGTATAAAGTCTCTCCTTTGTATGTTTTGTTGTGTAAATTATTTACACGGCCACATTTTGTAACCTCGAAAGCTTTTTTTTACATATTTTAAGTGTAATTCAAATTTTTTTTACTTATTTTAAAAAAACATATATATATATACTAGAATGAAAAGTGCCCCGATGTGGCCATAGAAATAGATATGTTTCGGGTAGTAAGATTTTTAGTTCAATACCGCTAGTATTACAATTTCCATGCATGCGTATAAAGTTTTAAAACTAGATTAATTTGATGCCAATCAACGTCCTCCCGAAACACGACACAACAAAACTATAGAATTAATAAAAGTTAAATGATTGAGTTTGATTGACTGCGTAACGGAAACATATCCGCAACTTTCTCTGACAGTGGCCAAATAGACATGTGATTCACTGTTTCGAAATATTAAAACAAGAAATAAATACTAGAATATAAATGACGAATTATGGTTGATGTAAAAAATGTGAGTATACACTCGTGACATTAGTTTCTTGCGCTTAGTAAACTGAAGTTTCGAATATATGCAGAAAAATTTTGGGTGTTAAAAAGAATATATAAATAGAAATTAAGTGTAAAATGCTGGTGACCCAATATTAAAAACGTGTTTGTTCGTCAATTGGCTCAATGTAAAGAACACGGGCGGAACAGTATTATAAGCATATTCCTAATCCTAAGCCTAAGCATAAGCGTTAGCATGAGCATATTCCTAAGCCTAAACCTAAGCGTAAGAATGAGCATAATCCTAAGCCTAAGCCAAGCAAAAAATTAGTCTAAACCTTAAGCTTATTCTATTCTAGTCCCGCAGAAAAACGTTCCGCCCCTGATCTTTACATTGGCCGTCATTGGAATACAACGCAGATTTCGTCAGCAAAGTTGCAAAATATTGTTTCGCTACGTACTCACTCAAATATTTTAATGTTTTAAAAGTTTAAAATCTGGGTACCGTTTAGCCAAGTATGGAGAGGGCACGGTGTACGGTACCAAAATTTATACAGCTCCAAAACTTGATGCGTTATCGTTTTCTAGTAGCCTCGTCGGAATACTTTACTATCTATTGTGACTTTTCTCCGAAAAAGTTGCGGATATGTTTCCGTTACGCAGTCAATCAAACTCAATGATTTAACTTTTATTAATTCTATAGTATTGTTGTGTCGTGTTTCGGGAGGACGTTGATTGGCATCAAATTAATCTAGTTTTAAAACTTTATACGCATGCATGGAAATTGTAATACTAGCGGTATTGAACTAAAAATCTTACTACCCGAAACATATCTATTTCTATGGCCACATCGGGGCACTTTTCATTCTAGTATATATATACGTTTTTTTAAAATAAGTAAAAAAAATTTGAATTACACTTAAAATATGTAAAAAAAAGCTTTCGAGGTTACAAAATGTGGCCGTGTAAATAATTTACACAACAAAACATACAAAGGAGAGACTTTATACCGTAGAAAAGCATCAAGACGTATGCGTATATTTCTCGCGTGTCCCCCGTCTAAAGACTAAATTTGGCACCCACCGGAACAAGTATGTCGTGGCGTCCGGAGCAAGTGTCCGGAACAAGTCCCAGGTAGAAAAAGCATCAGGAACTAAGCGTATATTTCTTGCCTCTGCCACCCGTCTAAAAATTGGTAAATTTGGCATCCACCGCAACAAGTATGCCGGCGCGTCCGGAGCGGGTCCCAGAGTGGGACATCCAGAGTATTTATTGATTTTGCCAGATCAAAATCATTGCGTTTGTGAATAATGGTTAAAAATTTGCCAATTTTATATTATGAACCGTAATTTTTAGTTGTCCTGGCTGGTTCGGATGCCTGCGGCTGCCAATCCAAATTTCTTGGATATGTCAGCATTAATGGCGCGGATCCAACAGATTTTTGACGAGAGGGTTGTATAAAAGTGAAAAAACACGAGCGAAACGACCGAAAAGCCAAACGCTATTTTACCACTAACATTTTAATACAAAATTTGTATGGCGGAACTGGCCAATGTTACTTTTAGGCGCGTAACAGTAGATTAAGCGTAATCCTAAGCCTAACCCTAAGCCTGGGCGTTGCAAATGTGTGTTCCTAAGCCTAAGCCTAAGCCTAAGCGTTGCAAAAGTGTGTTAATAAGCCTAAGCGTTGCAAAAGTGTGTTAATAAGCCTAAGCCTAAGCACAAAAAAAAAAAAAAAAAAAAAAAAAAAAAAAAAAAAAAAAAAAAAAAATGTAATCTAAAATCTAAGCCCACTCTTTTATAGAACGACCAGAAACCTGGACGCCCTTTAAAGTAACATGGGCCGCGTAAGTAGCTGGTCTGCCTTCGTTTTTGTCAACGGCCACTGCTCAAGTACTCAAAATACTCATGCATAAGTGAATATTTTTGAATACTCATCATCTTCAAGCCGTTTAGTGGTGAGAGTTTGTGTGTGTGTGTGTGTGCGGGGTATTCAGAGTTGAAAAAAATGAGAAATTTTTAAAAAGTATTTTAATATTCGTTGTGTTTGAAATAAATAGAACAACAATGCTTAAAATGTATACGTCTGTCAAAAACGGCAGAGGCAGACACGGCTAGCCGAGTTACGTTTTCTGTCACGGGTAAAATTTATTTAGCAAGTTGAAGCGTCTGGACTCCGGCAGCCGCCGCGTTGTGTTTTTTCAAATTCAACAGGGTATAACTTGGTTTAATAATAATTTGGTGACCGTTCATGAGCCAAAAGGTTATTTCGAATCACGTTTAAATGTTGCGTTTATCGTTTGGGTTCGTATATTTCGATGTTGGAAATATAGACATCCTGTCGATTTCGCCGTTTGGATACGTTTCTGTGACGCGCACACGCAGGGTAGACATGCGCGCTATTTGCAACAACTTTTTGTTGCATTTTTTAGCAATTATTATACCGCCGGGATGCAGTTCAATGAGGTAGCTATGTAATTTTCTAGTGTGCTTGAAAAAGATCGACGGGTTAAAAAGCGCTAAGCAGTTTTGAGACCAAGGACACAGACACTATTGCAGGCTCTGGTGTGTGCTTTTTGTCTAGAAAGATATATATATATATATATATATATATGAGAAAATGCTTGAGTTTTAAGTAGGTGATAGTTTTTTTATTACTATTTATATTTGTTCTTTATTTACTATTTATATATGTTTGTTTTTCTTATTATTGTTATATATGTATATATGTATATATACATATATATTTATTGGTAAATTTTCATTTGTTTTTTCTTTATTTTTATTTATTTCGCCGGGTTGTATAGCGCGATTTGTTTGTGTTTATGGAGTATGTTTGTTGAAGACAACAACAACAAAGGAACACTGACGTGCGAATACGGCTTTCTTGCTGCAAATGCGCAGTTTAGACTAAACGAGTAGAATATGAATAGAAGATAACTGTTTAATAAAACGAGACACTCTATGAGTTTGCGTTTCCGGGTATTTTGAGATTCGTCGAAGGATGATAGGGTTGTTATGCGCGCAATAACCGTTGTGGGTGTAGTGAACATTTGGGATAGGGACGGAGATGGGTTTGGTTAAATGAAATTTATGAAGAGGGGGTTTCTTGTGTTGCAAACTTGAAATCTGTATCTTAAAACTCGTTTATGAAAAGTCAGGGATCACATTTAAACCCGGCACCTGATTCCGCCTTTGATGACGTTTCTGCGCACGAAATGTATGCATTTTGATCTGGCACGCGGGAACAGGGGTGGCTGGGCGTTATTAGATACCCTCAGGATTATAAAGGGATGTCGCTGACACACTCCTAAAACGCGTCCTAACGAATGGTTTGCGATGGAATACGCTGGCTTTTCGTTCGTTTCGGTTTCGATTGCGAGGTTTTCTAAACTACGGTACCAGGGTGCAACCGAAATTACAGTTCCGGTAGGGAAATCCGGCATTTTCCACTATCCGGTTTCGGCAAGCAATCCGGGATTTTTTCACAGGAATTTTCCGGTACTTTCGGTATCGAAAATTTTTTTCATTCGAAAATTTATGAAAAATTGGCAAATTATTCTAACTTATTTTTTTCTTAAATTGTCCGAGCGTGTATTGGCAAAATAACTGAATTTCGTGGTATTTGTATAACGGAATTTCCGGTATTTCTATAGCGAAAACGCAAATTGCTTTTTGTCGGAGACTAAAACGGAATTACTTATCCGGGCATGTAGCCAAGTGGGGGGTGGCCGGGGGCTCAGCCCCACCTCGGTAATTTTGCCCCCCCCCCCCCCAGAAATTGTTTAACCTTGGTTGTAAGTCATTGAAATTCCTCGTATGCCCTCTTGAAAATTTTTTTGCCCCTGGCAAGGTGACCTGGTTACGTGCCTGTACTTATCGGGTTATACCCAACTTGTAATTAAAAATTTTGGTCAACACATAATTTGTTGGCCAAAGTTAGGCATAAGCTTAGAATTAGTTTTGGGTAAATTTGTAGGCTAATCACGTGGAAAACTAGGTTTGAAACACGTGACCGGCGTAACTATTAATCGTCGTGTGGGGCCCCAATAGAAATTGTTATTTTTTCATCGGAAACACTTTGTACCATCGTTGATCGCTATTTGGAGTTGCTGTTTTTTAAATGGATGTTTACCGAAAAATTTCGTATTATTTTAAGTCATTTTTTGTTTTAAAATTGATGTTTACCGAAAAATTTCCTATTATTTTAAGTCATTTTTTGTTTTAAAATTGATGTTTACCGAAAAATTTCTTATTATTTTAAGTCATTTTTAAACGTTTTTCGGCATAATTTTTAACATTAAATGTTACAGAAATGGGCCCATAAGATCACGGGCGGAACGTTTTTCTGTGGGACAGCAATAGAGTAAGCTTAAAGTTTCAGACTAATTCTTTTGCATGGCTTAGGCTTAGGTTTAGGCTTAGGAATATGCTCATTCTCACGATTTAGGCCTATGCTTAGGCTTACGCAAAGGCATATAGTTATAATACTGTTCCGCACCTGTTCTTTACATTGGGCCAGCAATGCTAACAATAGTAGTATGTTCCCACCAGTGCATTTCAGCATGGTTTTTTCCGTTATTCCGCAGCCAGTGTTTGCTCAAAAATAGTTGAATTAAAATTTTTTTTTTGCGTATTTGTGTTTCTCATGACCTTCCCTCGTTATTTCGCGATCAAATTTGAATTTTTGAAAAATTCGATTTTTAAGGTCCCATTCATTGTCGCCGCCCGTTCGGGACACCAAAAATTTCTATCAAAAAGCTAGAACCATTATATACCCTATCATTCGACGCAGCTTGTTTGGATCCCAAAGGGGACGGGGGTGACTTTCGGACCTTAAAATATCGAATGTTTTAAAAATTCCAATTTGCGCGTGGAATGATACGTGGACATGACGAGAAGCTCAAATATGCAAAAAAATTTTCAAAATCCAACCATTTTTTAGGCAAAAGCTGGCTGTTGTGAGATGAATAACGGAAAAGACCCAACGTTTTCTCGCCAACTGCATGGTTATTTAGACTACGTCGTAAGTTTTGGCAATTTTCATGAAAAAATGACAAAAAAGGAATTCGTGTGTCGCGTATAAATTAACCATGATTATGATTTTTGTAATCACGTTAGCGCTATTTATATTTTAATGCATTCGAGTGTATGTGTTAAAAATTCTATTTTGTTATGTATAATTGATTATCGTCTCTTAGTTACAGTCATGCATATATTAGCTTTAAGTCGACGACTTAACAACAACATTGTTATAGAATAACCGACCCATGCATTGAACAGGGCCGGAACAGTAGTATAAGCATATTGCTAAGCCTAAGTCTAAGCCTAAGCCTAAGCGTATGGATGAGCCTATTCCTAAGCCTAAGCCTAAGCATAAGCCTAGGCAAAAAATGGACTAAAGCTTAAATTGACTCTATTATAGCCCCTCCGGGAAACGATTCGGCCCTGTTCTATACATGGGCCGAACAACCGATAAGGTGTGGGGGCTTTGGCACCAAAAGGCATTTTAGGAATTTGGAGTATATACAATGCCTTGAACGTCGTTATATTATTAGTATGGCGATTGTTTACTAAAGGTGGACTATCGCATTATACGCATTTTGTGGTTAAATTTAAATTTGAACAATTGAGAATCGGCAGCGCTGGCTGAAACGCAGTCCAAACCACCGTCTCCCGATTGAAGGGATCCCGACACGTTTAGTAGCGCTTGCTCGGACCGGATTGGGAGCTGGCTATCGCTAACGCCAGCACTGAGGGTCGTGAGTATTGATTAGCTCACGGCTGATCCAGGGGTTTTCAATAGTTGAAATTCAAACTATTTTAAAAAGTTATTTTCAATATGGAAGTAGAATTGTGTTTCATTTAACAGGTGAAATTTAATTTAAGCCAATGGAATCGACCAGTTGTTTTCAATTTTTTAGCTATGTAACCCTTTTAAGCTTCAACAGAATTAGAATTTTTCGTAAAAAAAGTGTTGTTCCGCGTTTGGTTTGTATAGGTTAAAAGGGCTTAACCTATTCCTACATAGAGTATACTATGAGCAACTAAGCACAAACTTTGTACTCTAAAAATAGAGTCAGGTTTCTGTGTCATCGTCCAATAGACGAGTGGCTGATGGTAAGGGCGTATCACCTCTGAGTTCCGGGTTCGAATTCCAGTTGGAAACTTGACTTCGGATGAAATGGAAAATAATCGTGTTAAACGGAAGGGTTCGCCTGAGCGGTAGGAAACTTACATCTGTTATCAATTGATAAAAAGTGCTATCCATGGAATCGGTAGACGCCTGCCGGCTGAGAGACCTAAATACTGGGTGGACGTAGGGACTAAAAGGCTTAGGATTAGTGTTAGGTTTGGGCTCATGTTTACGCTTTACGCTTAGGTTTAGGCTTACGGTTTTTGGCATAGGCTTGGGTTTAGGCGTACGTTTTGCATAGGCTTAAGGTTTAGGTTTAGTGTACAGGCGCTTAAAATTACTGCTGGCCGTAAGTGTTCGAGAGTATAACCGAATGGGGTATTGCCAGAGAAATCTTCTTAAATTGGTATTATATTAATGTTTTTGATTTTTACAGGAGATGCCATTTATTGTGTCTCGCACCGTGTAATATATCTATTGGCAATGCATAGGTTTAGATAAAATTAAAATTTTATTTTAAGTATTTACATAGCTGTCCAGATTCGCTTATAATTTTGGATTTCGGGAAGGCACAGGGTGCGCGCTAGAATATTCCATTTCAATTGTAGGTATAGTCGAAAGTGTAGTGGTTCTATATCTAGACAATATTAGTATTGTTATTATTATTATTATTAATATTATTATTATTATTATTATTATTATTAATATTAATATTATTATAGCCTGGATTTCAATGGATGTCGAACATTGTTTTAAATAGTATTTTGGTTAATATGACAACAAAATTTTTAAAATTTTAATTTTT
>JASANG010003328.1:0-17446 GCA_030248215.1 Enoplolaimus lenunculus
AAGCCTAAGCCTAAGCCTAAGCCTATTGATGAGTCTATTCCTAAGCCTAAGCCTAAGCCTAAGCCTATTTGGATGAGTTTATTCCCTAAGCCTAAGCCTAAGCCTAAGCCTATTGATGAGTCTATTCCTAAGCCTAAGCCTAAGCCTAAGCCTATTGATGAGTCTATTCCTAAGCCTAAGCCTAAGCCTAAGCCTATTGATGAGTCTATTCCTAAGCCTAAGCCTAAGCCTAAGCCTATTGATGAGTCTATTCCTAAGCCTAAGCCTAAGCCTAAGCCTATTGATTAGTCTATTCCTAAGCCTAAGCCTAAGCCTAAGCCTATTGATGAGTCTATTCCTGAGCCTAAGCCTAAGCCTAAGCCTATTGATGAGTCTATTCCTAAGCCTAAGCCTAAGCCTAAGCCTATTGATGAGTCTATTCCTAAGCCTAAGCCTAAGCCTAAGCCTTATTATTAGACTATTCCTAAGCCTAAGCCTAAGCCTAAGCCTATTGATGAGTCTATTCCTAAGCCTAAGCCTATTGATGAGTCTATTCCTAAGCCTAAGCCTAAGCCTAAGCCTATTGATGAGTCTATTCCTAAGCCTAAGCCTAAGCCTAAGCCTATTGATGAGTCTATTCCTAAGCCTAAGCCTAAGCCTAAGCCTATTAATGAGTCTACTTCTAAGCCTAAGCCTTAGCCTAAGCCTATTAATAAGTGTATTCCTAAGCCTAAGCCTAAGCCTAAGCCTATTGATGAGTCTATTCCTAAGCCTAAGCCTAAGCCTAAGCCTATTGATGAGTCTATTCCTAAGCCTAAGCCTACGCCTAAGCCTACTTAAGCATAAGCAAAAAATTAGTCTAAAGCTTAATAAACTGACTCAATTATAGCCTCTTCGGAAAACGATCCGGCCCTGTTCTGTACATGGGTCCCTTAAGTTTTCGTAGTATGAGTTATTTCCAAAATTTTGCTTTCGTTTACAATGCATAGTGCCCAACTCGCGCTCGGAACTTTAGCATCAAATGTTTTTTGACAGATATTAGAATTCTCGGCCCATGCATAGTAATAGAGCCGGAACGTAGTATAAGCATATTCCTAAGCCTAAGCCTAAGCCTAAGCGTATTGATGAGCTTATTCCTAAGCCTAATTCTAAGCCTAAACCTGCGCCTAAGCCTAAGCCTAAGCCTAAGCAATAAAGTTAGCTAAAGCTTAAATGTGTCTCTATTACAGCACCGCAGGAAAACGATCCGGCCCTGTTCTATACACGGGCCCAATAATTTGAAGATATTTGCGTGTATAATATTAAAATCTTAACGTCAACCTAAAATATATTACAATTCACTTATTTTTGAAGCAGAAGTCTTTACTAAATTTAAACCATTAAACTTTCACACTGACCCTTATTTTGTTAAAATTCTAAACGACAAAAACAACGATCGAACCGATTTTATGCTGTTTACTCTTTTAGCTTAAAAATATGAAATCGAGTTAAAAATGTTCAATTTTTCACATTTTTTCACTTTCAGCATTTTTTCGTCATAATGTCAACAGCCGAACAGATGTATAACAGGTGTTTTGTCGACAATTGATAAACAAATCCGAGGCTTCAAGCCTCGATACTGTGTATTTTGTGCGCTTCTTAAAAAATGAAGCATTATCCCTTTAATAATTATCAATATTTCATCTGAGTTACTAACTTGAATTAAACACCTATTTGTTTAAGACTTTTTTAACCCAGTAGCAGAATAAAACATTTATATGCCGGAACAGCTTGTTTCTTATGTATAGAATCTTGGTATACTATTTACCTAAGCCTAAGCTTTAGCCTAAGTAAAACAATAAGTCGAAAGCTTTAGCTCTATTTATTGCAGTCTCGCAGCAAAACGTTACGACCCTGATCTTTTACATGGACCTGTTATGGTGAGAATTTGACTGTAATCGTGCTCATATACTGTATAAATTTGTTTCATTGCCTACTTCCAAATTGACTCTATTGCTTTGTTTAAAAAACTATTTGAATTGGTGTTTTCGCAAATTCAAATATTTCACGTTTTACATTGCAAAAGAACACAGCAAAAAATGGTGAGTCAAATGAACTCTCTCCGAAATAGGCTTTTCGCGATTATACAAACTGAGTCAAATTCGACTCCGCCAGAGTTAAATTCGGTTCACTGAGTTGCACGGAACTTTGTTTGAACGGGGGATCAGCAGGAAAAAACCAAATTATTTATAAAAACGCTATTTCCGACACAAGTATGACACATTCAGCAAATCACGCTCAGAGCGACTCTGTGTGCACAACAAGAAATGGTATAACGTCAAATTGACTCTCTCCTAAATAGGCTTTTCATTAAGTACACAATGTGAGTCAAATTCGATTCCGCCAGAGTCAAATTCGACTCACTGAGCGAATCGGGTGAGTAGAATTTGACTCTGGCGGAGTCGAATTTGACTCAGTTTATGTAGTCCGGAAAAGCCTATTTTGGAGACAGTCAATTTGACTCACCATTTTTTGCAGTGTGCATTTTCGTTGCGTCTATTGCCATACCCTCTAATTTCTGTTTGATTATCTGGTTTTGACTATGCTTTAATTTATTGACTTTTTACTGTGTAAACTATCCGAAAACAATAGTGTGGTGATAAGCTGTTTTTTTTTCATTTTTTATGGAATTGTGTAAAGGCCTATAAAACGCAAAATAGTAACATAACATGATAATAAACCCGTAAAGTTACCTAACATTTAGGCTACTGTAATTACCCGAATAAGAAAGGGGACTGATATTTATTTGGCCTCTCCAGAGGGTACCCCCTGTTATTCGGTTATGGACTGTTATTTATTTTCAACCCTCCCTCCGCTACCCTTCGTTACTGATATATATCCGGTATTGCAACTATCCTTTGAATTAAAAGTTTTTGCCTTGCATTAAAAGCTTGAGCGATAATGCAGTGTTACTCTTAGTAACTTACTTTCAAAACTTAAGTGTGCTGTAAAGTTTCGAACTCAACTGCATTTGGTCCTGGATTCATTTATGCACTACAATTAGAAGTAATTGACATTTATGGGCTCTAATTAGGGATTAGCGACTCCATCTGCTTACGGACTCTGGGATACGGACTCCTATTGATTGAGACTCAAAATGGAACCCCCTCCTCTTATTACCTCCCTCTTATTCGGGACACTACAGTACCTATATCACCTCTCGAAATGAAATCTGTCAGTCTAGGTAGGACCCGGAACATCTGACCTTTCTACCAAGCAGCTGGAATAGCGGGTTAGAGCGGAGATCGAACTCTCAGCCTATGGATCCTTAAGCGAGCACTCTACCACCGCGCCACGTAGCCCGCTTCTCCAACTGCATTTTTCGTCGACTATATGTGTCGACCGTACACCACAATGTGCATTGCATTTATTGCATATGCACCAGCACAAGCATATCTCACATGCTTACAAAAGCCTATAGCCACGCGCTCTTGATTTGTTAATACCAGAAATACAGCAACAACCTGACCTGTTGTGTTGAGGCTGTAGTTACAGACGGCTCAAATGTCCGCATAAAGCATAACGTTGATAAACCAGACGGAAACAACGTTTTCCAACAGTTGAGATTCAGTATTTTCCGTAAGTTTAGCATAAAAAGTTTTTCTTCATCAATTTGGTAATTGGGCGTTTCAAAATTCAGATGATCTCAAACTATTTATCTAAAGTCTAAAGTCAAAATTCGTAATTATAAACACAAATACACGTCTTTTTATTCAAAAGTAAACGGAAAAATATTAAAATTCATGTGTTTGCAGTCGCCGTGTAACGACTCTTGGGTTAACTCCACCGTCCAGTGTTCGCAAAACAGTTTTGATGTTTTAGAAATTAGTTCGATGGTAAAAGGGGTCAGAGATGAACGCTGTTTATTATACTTTAGTGACCAAGTTTCTACTAATTTAAATTAGGTGGTTTTTAATGTTTCTTTAAAACATTTCAAAATACATTTTTTGAGTAAAAATATTTTACAGTTTCGTCGTTGAGATTTGATGGCAAAAAATAACTGGTGTTGCAAATTTAGAAATCAGCCTTTTCGGTGTGAAAAGTATTTTTTCACAAATTCTACTAAGATTTCAGCTGAAACAGCTTGTTGTCTATGAATAACTACTTATTAATTCAAGTACTGTAGTGATCCGAATAAGAGGATGATAATAAAAGAGGTGTTTCCCATTTTGAGACCCAATCAATAGGAGACCGTATACCTAATAAGTGTCCGTAAGCGGATACTGTCCCTAATCCGTAATTAGAGTCTGTAAATGTTAATGATCTTTGTAGCACATAAATGATTCCAGGACCAAATAACGTTGAAACTTTAAAGCATACTTTACTTTTTGGTGATTTTACTTTTTACCAGGACATTTTGCAGGGTTTAAATTCAGCGAAAACATTATTTACTGAAAAATGTATATTTTTCAACCATCTGAAGTTGTTTAGTATAACTTCGTATTATCGCTCAAGTTTTTGATACAAGGCAAATAAACGTTTACACGTAGTGGCAATACTGTTATATGAGTAACGAAGGGCGGCGAAGGGCGGGTTAAAAAAAAAGTCCGCAACCGAATAACAGGTGGGTACACTCTAGAGATGCCAAATAAATATCAGTTTACCGTATATATAATTAGATTAATACCAAGAGAGGGGCTCGGAGGCAGCAGCACCCCCATTCAGAATTAGCAAATGTGCCGTCATAATTAACATTTAGTAAAATTGCGTTTAGCTTCTAATAGTAAAGTGATAGACGTTTCGTCCTGGTTCAGTTCCTTAGACGTCACAAAATTAGAGAGTTTTAAAGCGAACTCAGAAATTGGTCTTGGAGCTAAAACTCAGCGAGCTAGGCGAACGTCAAATTCTCTCATTAAAAACTCCATGATCCGCTACTGCTAAAATGTTTCCAACATTCGTGTTGTAGGGTAGTGGATGCGTTCTTCCGTCAATCAAAACTTTCTCGGTACGTCACACTGTAAATTCCAATGAATTGATTAATCAATTTGCCTAGCAAGTTTGTTATTTCGGAATTAATATCGTAAAACATCAACTCACTATGAGCTGAGTTGATTGTCTACTGTGAGTTGAGTTGACTGTGGAAGAGTTGATTAATTAACTCAGAATGAATTGAATCAACTCAAAATTTTAAGTTCTAATAGTCCTAACTCAAACTGAGTGATTCAACTCATTCTGAGTTAAAATCAACTCACTAAAGTTTACAATGTAGTACGTATTATAACAATCGATGTTAGTGTTTATATCGGAAACCCCAGCTGTATAAATGGTTGCTACGGTTTGTACACAGCTGTCGAGAAATGTGAGTGAATGTTTGTAAAACGAATCAATATGCAAACCATTATCGCAAACACGGATTGAGTTCATCGCTGTAGGCAAATTTAAATTTTGAAAAAAACAGAAACCGTAATTGTTGTTCTAGAATTATTTATACGAATCTATAATAATGCATCATCGACTTCTGATAACATTTGGAATTGCATCGCTATTCAAATCTGGTTCAAGTTTAATCTCTGTCATCACTGGTAAGTTAATTCTTTGCACTGTAAATTCCAATGAGTTGATTAATCAATTCAGCTAGAGAGTTGGTAATTTATTGAATTAATACCAGCAAACGTTAACTCACTCTGAGTTGAGTTGATTCTTACCCTGAGTTGAGTTGACTTGAGTGAGTTGATTAAATAACTTAGAATGAATTGAATAAATTCCAAATTCTGAGTTCTGATAGTCCTTCTCAGACTGAGTGATTCAACTCATTCTGAGTTAAAATCAACTTACTGTAATTTACAGTGTGCTTTAAATGCAAATTGATAAATGCAAACTATGCTCGCGCGTAAAAGTACAACGATACCAATGCTGATGCACTGTAAATTTCACTGAGTTGAATGATCAACTCAGCTAGCGAGTTAGTTATTTCAGAGTTAATAACAATAAGCATTGAACTCACTCTGAGTTGAGTTGATTTTCACTCTCAGATGATTTGATTCCGGGAGAGTTGATCAGTTAACTGAGATTAAGTTGAATCAACTCACCATTCTGAATTCTGATAGTCCTAACTGAGATTGTGTGATTCAACTCATTCAGAGGTAAAATCAACTAACTGGAATTTACAGTGTGTTTATCGTGAAGTTACAAACAGTAACTTTTTTCTTAGTTGAGTTACCTAAATATTAGTGACTTTTGCTGAATAGTAAAATTAAATGGTAAGCAAAGTACCTCAGCATGCTTCAATAGTTTGTCGTCAATTAATAGGTGCCTTAGCGAATCGAGCCCGAAGCCAAGGGGGTCAGGAGGGGCTCAGCCCTCCTCCCTTGGAAAAATTATGGCTTCCCTAGAAAATTGTTAACCTTGCTTGTAAGTCTTTGAAAACCTTTAAATGCCCCTCCTGAAAAATTTTTAGCCGCCCCCCCTAGCAAGGTGGGCTGGCTACGGGCCTGTAGCCAATTCAGGAAGTCTACTGTGGTTAAATTGTTTTGTTACAGTTTCAGGGGAAGATGCGATCTGTGATCCGAATCCGTGTTTAAATCATGGCAATTGTACAAATCCAAAGCCACACGCGTTCGAATGCGAATGTCCACTGGGGTATAACGGACGATACTGTGAAAAAAGTAAGCAAATCGTAATTGAGGTGAAAAAACAAGACGGTACTGAAGTGACCCGAATAAGGGGTGAGGTGTTGTCTTGCGTCAATAGCTTGAGCGATCTTGCAAGGTTATACTTAAGAATGTACTTTCAAAATTTAAGTACGCTTTAAAGTTTTGAACTCAAATTATTTGCTCCTGGAGTCATGCGCTACCAAAACATTGTATATTTTGGATCAAGAGTGGATAATCGCCATTTAACAAGAGTGTGCAACTGTGCACATTCTGGGTAGCGGCCAATCTAAAGAACAGGGGCGGAACAGTATTATAAGCATATTCCTAAACCTAAGCCTATGCCTAAGCCGAAACCTAAGCGTTACAATGTGCATATTCCTAAGCCTAAGCCTAAGCTTAGCAAAAAATTAGTGTAAAGCTTAAGCTTAGTCTTTTCTAGTCCCACATAAAAACGCTCCGCCCCTGATCTTTACGTGGGCTCTAAAAGCGAACCAAAATATTGCCGAACATTGTTCCGTATCAAATACGCTGTGCCTTTTTTGACTTCGTTTAAATTCAATTGATCTAACTTTCGGGCTCTTATATACTCCCAGCTCAGTTTTAAGAATTCCGATTTTGGTATTGCTCAGGCGTATGATTTAGGTTACGCTAACGCTTAAACGTAAACTTCGACTTAAGCTTAGACGCAAACATTGGTTTTGGCTTAGTTTTTATATTGGACTTACGATTTAGCCTTAGATTTAAACTTACGCTTGGACTTAAAGCAAGCGGCGGGAGTATACAAGAGTGAATTTTTGTGACTAATTTAAGCGCACGAAGACTGCGAACGAATATACGACATTCAAGCTGACTTTCTTGCATCACCAAAATATCCATCCAACTATCCGTTGAACAATTGTTCAATGCTCATTTCTGCTCCACATGCGGCGAGGATTAATTTAACTCTCGACACCGTATGGATGAGAAGACGTTTGGACGAACGCGGACGCGTTGATTGTATTGATCGTTTGGTGATTTGTGATGGCGAACAATGCAGCGATGATAACGAAATGGCAAGGTTTGTTAAATTGGTTGGCCAATGTTACTTTAAGGGGCGTAACAGTAGATTAAGCGTATTCTTAAGCCTAAAGTCTAAGCCGAAACCTAAGCCTAAGCAAAAAAATGTAATTGAGAATCTAAACCTACTCTCTTATGGACCCACCAGAAACCTGGACGCCCCTTAAAATAACATGGGCCAATTGGTTAATGGATGGGTTTTCTGAACCCTACTTAAGTACGACTTAGTTCTTAAGTACGTGTTTAGTAATTACTTAAGACGATGGCTAAATTTAATAGATTACAAATTTACCATTCAGGTATACTAACCTTGGTCGAATTGAAATTGTAGACTATTGGTCCCTCCTCAATATAAAAGAAAACTATTACTTTCTTAAATGGGGAGTCGAATTGACTCTCTCCGAAATAGGCTTCTCCGGACTACACAAGCTGAGTCAAATTCGACTCCGCCCGAGTCAAATTCGACACACCGAGTCACTCAGTGAGTCGAATTGGACTCTGGGGGAGTCGAAATTGACTCAGTTTGTGTAGTTCCGAAAAGTCTATTTCGGAGCATCCATCTGACTCACCATTTTTTGCAGTGTACGCCTTTACGGCAAGCTACTGATATGTCACACTTTTTGCAAGCCGCAAACACAACGATTTAGGACGCCGTGCTGTATTTGGCTAAATTACTATGGAACACATCAACAATATTTAGGTCCGAAAAATTTGCTCTATACTGAGATACACCATTCGTCCCACGTATTTGTTTCGCTCGAATATGCTAAACGTTGATTCCCTCTATTGAAGAAAAATGCATCTTGTATACTTCTACCCACACAAGGTTTGGCTTAGGTTCAGGCTTAGGCTTAGGCTTATTTTTCGGAAAACACTTACTTAAGCCTAAGCGTTAGATTAAATATGAAGGGTATGGAAGTGTATTAGGACCAGAAACAAATACCTGATCATTGCTTTATCATATAGCACCGAACACTTCAACTGCCGAATGGTTTTTTTGTTAAAAAATTAAATTTTCAGTGTCTGTGATCCTTCAACTGGGCTGAATGTTTCGCTTAGGTTCAAGCTTAGGCTTAGGTCTATTTTTCGGAAAACTCTTACTTAAGCCTAAGCGTTAAATTAAATATGAACGGTGTCGAAGTGTATTAGAACCAGAAAAAAACCTAATCATTGGTTTATCAAATTGCACGTAAAACTTTGACTGCCGAACGGTTTATTGTCAAAAAATTTAATTTTCAGTGTATGTGATCCTTCAGCTGGGCTGAATTTTGTTTCATATTCAAATCGAATCAAATTGAAAATGATTGTGGAAGCTGGCGGCGTCGAACAAACAAGCTTGCCGTATCCTGGATTTCGAGCGACCTACGTTTCAGGTTTTATAAAATTGCATAATAAGTTTTGGCCCATGTTACTTTAACGGGCGTCTATAGGTTTCTGGTGGGTCTATAAATGAGTAGGTTTTTGGCGCTTGTACACTTTCTCCGCACACATTAAGGGTTGTGCTATACTATTTTGACGTGCCGCACCGTCAGTCACCCGTACGGTACCGACCGGCGCCGTCGGCCGCTGTGCGGCAGCGTTCGTGACCGTACGGCGCCGTCTGTCACCGTGCGGTATCGTACACAAATAACTCACGTACGATAACGGAAACTGACAGTGAAGGATGGCGCCGTAAGGGTGACGGACGGTGAAAGACGCCATAGCGCAACCCTAAAGCTTAAGCTCAGGCGTAGACTTATGAAAAAGTTTATACTTAGACTTAGCCTAATGTAAGCCTTTCTCTAAGCATACGCAAAGCCTAAATTTTAGCTTGTGTGGGAAAATGTATGAGAGCCTCTCATTGTGATCTTTACATGGGCCAAAATTTCAAAGGAAGCAACATTTTTAGCAGGCCAAAAATCTAATGAAATTATATGCTTAACACGTAAGCTGGAAAAGGGGCGGAGCGGAGCGCGACAACTGTGCCCCGCAGAAGTGGTGATGGTGCGGAAAATCGCGAAAGCAGGGCACGGGCATTGCAGGGCGGGTCAAAAAATCGCGAAAACGAGACGGGTTGACCTCTAACGAAAAACAAGAAAAACACCGAACCTGGGCAGTTAAAATATTTAGTTTCAGTTGTATTTATATTGAACAAAGTATTCAACATGAAAGAATTCCCAACTCTCGCAAGGGTGGGTCGCCGAATACTGATTGCGCATGCAGCTTCGGCGCAGTCGGAACGGGATTTCTCGTCGCTCAAACACACCCGGTCATGAGAGACGTTCCCGAATAAATCCAGATACATTGGAGGAAGCAGTTGAAATATCGAATGGCGGTTATAAATCAAAGAATGTTATTAAATCAATTATTAATGCCGGCCAGCTTAAATTAAGCACTTTTCAAACGATCTTTTTGTTGTTTTCAAAAAATGAAAAATTACCAGTTGTTATGATTTACAAACAATTTTATTTGTTGAACCGAGCGAAAAAATTTCGAAACGGAACAGAAATTTTGGACCGCAGGGCAGCGCAAGTCAAAACATTGAGTGGCTGCCCTGCGCGGCGGCTGTAAAACGCGGGGCAGCCACTCCAGGTGCGGTTGAGCGGGGCGGCATTTTCCGCCCTGCTTCCAACTCTGCACGGAAGTATTAAAGATTGCGTCAATATCGAGAATTTTACTGCAAAAAACAACTGCTTTTACAAACACTTAACCGAACGCTTTGTCGCATGATAAAATAACTTTTAGGAACAACATTCTGCGATACTGGCTTTGACTGTCAGAACGGTGGCACTTGCATGGAAGGCGCAAGTGCGGTATGGTGTGAGTGCCCACAAGGAACATCAGGAACGTTTTGCGAAATTATAGGTTTGTTGCGTGCGCGCGCTAATAAAAGTTTCGGCCCATGTTACTTTAAGGGGCGTCCACGATTCTGGTGGGTCTATAAATGAGTAGGTTTATATTCTAGATTACATTTTTTGCGTAGGCTTAGGGTTAGGCTTAGGCTGAGGCTTAGGAACACATATTTGCAACGCTTAGGCTTAGGCTTAGTGTCAGGAATACGCTTAGTCTACTATACGCCCCTTAAAGTAAACATTGGTCAAAGTTTCTAACGCAGTGTAATTGGCAGCACACAGCTATCCGTTGTATTACCGCTTTATAACGCGTCAATATTTTCTGTTTCGTCTGAAATGTAATTTCTAATTTTGATCTCTCAGGCTGTGAAGCGTTTACGATCGCGCTCCGCTAACAAAGCTTTACTTTTCAACGCCGAGGTTGTCTCACGTCTTGTGGAGATTTTGTGCTGGTCATACTTTGTGATTTACTGTCACAATGCGTTATTTTTTGTAAAAAAACAGTTTTTCCCGCAGAATTTTTTTTGCGATAAAATGGTAAAGTCCCTCCTTCCCGACCTTACAATTTTTCGCCCTCACAAATTTTTTTGGTGATAAAATGATCAGGTTCCTTCCTTACAATTTTTGCGCTTCATAACATTTGCCAGCCCGCCCCCCCAGTCAGAAATTTTTGCACCCGTCTCTGTATACCGTATTCGTAAACGCTAATAACTCAATACATGTCAAACTTGCTGGCTACAGCTGAGTAAAATACAAAATTTATGAGAATTAGTAAATCTTATCATTCAACTGTTCATTCTGTCAATGGTACCAAGCGTTGCTTGATTGTTTTAAGCTGCTTGTCCGGACGCAACCGACAGTTTGATCAATTCACCGAGTTGGCCGTTTCCGTATCCGGCAAATTCTACCTGCGAATGGCAGTTTCCGTCAGTAGCCAACGACCAATTAATACACGTGAACTTTATTGATATGGATCTAGCGCGGTCTGACGTTGCTGACAAATGTATTTCGTCGATCCACATTGGTGGGAAAGGAATTCTGCCTATGTACGGGTTTTTCCAATGAAACACGACAAAAACAGTTGTAGGCACCTGTACGCCCTGCCTTTACAAGCTCAAGCTAAGGCAATGCTACTAATTGCTTAAGCTTAGGCTTACGCCTAAAAGCCTAAACTTAACTCTAAGCTTAAGCCTAAGTCTAATTGAGGAGTGTACACAAGCTCAATTGTGTGACGTCATTGATGCGTAAATTTTAAAAACAACACATCACGTTTGTGGTTTCAAAACTTTACATGATACATAAAAATTAATTATTATTATTTTGGCCTATGTAAAGATCAGGAGCGGAACGTTTTTCTATGGGACTTGAAAAGAGTAAGCTTAAAGCTTTAGACTAATTTTTTTGCTTGGCTTAGGCTTTAGGATTAGGCCTGGCTTAGGCTTACGAATATGCTCATTCTTACGCTTAGGCTGAGGCTTAAGCTTAGGCTTAGGGATACGCTTTTAATACTGGTCCGACCCTGTTCTTTACATTTGGCTATTATTTCTATAATTATAAATTATGCCTATTATTTCTGCTACTATATGTATTGCCTTATTGCGATGTGAATATCAGTTCACAGTGTCAAATCTGAAAATTTGCTGCAGATAAGCCGACACTTGGCTCACACCGCTTTTCTGTACGTCTCGTTTTTCTGCCGAACCGCAATTCAGTCAATTCTCTTTACGCTACCGCATTGCCTTTAAGCTAGTTTTTAGGTTTGGCCACAGCCATTGGCTAAGCATTAATAGGTTAATAGCAAGCTATGAATGAAAGAATGGAAGGGAAAACTGTTTTGCACACTGTAAAGTTCAAATAAGTTAAAGAAATAACCCAGCTAGTGAGTTAGTTATTTCTGAGTTAATAACAGTAAACATTAACTCACATTGAGTTGAGATGATTGTCACTCTCAGTTGATATGATTCCGCGTGAGTTGATCAGTTAACTCAGAACGAGTTGAATCAACTCACAAATCTGAGTTCTGACAGTCCTAACTCGGGCTGAGTAATTCAACTCATTCTGAGTTCAAATCAACCCACTGAAATTTACAGTGCTGTTTCTTTTAACGTTTTTTTGTTTCAGAAGCATTTGCGAACGGCCAGTCAAGCCATTTCCGTTTGCGAGCGATTTTGTTCTACCGTCGAGTGCAAAGTTGAAATTTTTTGCTGGCGACGCACCCAAGCATGCCGGATTTTTACTGGAATACAGGATCGGTAAGGCTTCAATTTACATGTATGATATGGACAGGAGTTGGATTCAGTGCCGAACCAAGCACCGCCCATACCCTCAATTTGGGGGACCCGCCCCTAAAAGGGCCCCAACCCTTACCGGTTGAAACAAAAACCGCTTAAGTTTTAAAATGCGTCCGGCTTCTTGCTCGCTTCGGTCGTGAGTTTAGACGCACCCACCCCGGAAATTGACGGGAGCTCCCACCCTTGCCTGCTCCGGCAATGGTTCGATTGTAATAAATGCCAGTGCAATGAAGCCGTGGCCTTAGGGCCCACACCATTAAGGGGCCTGTGGCAAACGTTTTTGGAACTTTGAATGGAGGAGAGCATTATTGGACCACGTAATACGTCAAATGAATTTTAGGGCCATAAGAATGTAAAAAAACTTGATTAATATCTTTAGCGCAAACTGTTCAGTGGAACTCTAAATAGTTTGGGTGTGTACTCTGGGAACTTGAAAGTGTTGTCTGAAAGGCCACCAGGGTATGTCTGTGAAAAGTTCACCAGCAATGTGTTTAATTGGTTCATCATTCTAAAGATTACTTTTGTTGTCTGCATGCAGGTCCGTAGCCAGCTCACCTTGCTAGTGGTGCTAAAAATTTCTGGAGGGACATACAAGTGTTTTCAATGACTTGCAAGCAAGGTTGAAAATTTTCTAGGGTGCCAAAATTTTGCCTGGGAGGCTGAGGCCTTCTTATCCCCCATTGGCTACGAGCCCGTCTGCATGTTTCGTTTGCTTATTCAGAAGTATAACAAGTAAGAGATCAATACTAGAGGATAAACTCATTTCTTCGTATGTGTGATTTCCATACCAAAGAATAATATCAGTAATGTCTGCTTTCATGATTTAATTTCGAATGAATGTAGCTTATTCTCGTTGAAGGAAGCTAATCTGATCCTTGAAAATTTAGTGCCCTAAAACTATTGACCTCGCATGTAAATTATGCGAACTCTAAACGTGGCGCTATACTGTTGATAACGAGCGGCGCCGTTCGTCACTGTCCGGCGCCGTCTGTCACCGTTCGTCACTTTCTGGCTCCGTCTAACACCGTCCGTCACCGTGCGTTACGGTGCAGTATTGTACGCGATATGAATTGCTCACGTACGATACCGTATAGTAACGCACGATGACATACGGTGTCTGTCATTGTTCGTCACTTTCTGGCTCCGTCTAACACCGTCCGTCACCGTGCGTTACGGTGCGGTATCGTACGCAATATGAACTACTCACGTACGATACCGTATAGTAACGCACGATGACATACGGTGTCTGTCACCGTTCGTCACTTTCTGGCTCCGTCTAACACCGTCCGTCACCGTGCGTTACGGTGCAGTATCGTACGCAATATCAACTACTCACGTACGATACCGTATAGTAACGCACGATGACATACGGTGTCTGTCATTGTTCGTCACTTTCTGGCTCCGTCTAACACCGTCCGTCACCGTGCGTTACGGTGCAGTATTGTACGCGATATGAATTGCTCACGTACGATACCGTATAGTAACGCACGATGACATACGGTGTCGTACGGGTGACGGATGGCGCCGGACGTATGACATACGACGCCTGACAACTGACGGACCGTACCATACGACAAGTACATCACATCCTAAGCCGGCCGATTCGTTTTGGTTACACGTCTGATTATAATATTTTATTCAGCGAACATTTTGTTTAGCTAAAAACTTTTGTGGTCAAGAAAACAGTACTTGCTCTCAGCATACAAAGTGTATCAACTTGATTGATGGTTTTGTTTGCGAAAAATTAGGTAAGTATTTGATTGGTTTCGTTCATTTCACATCCTTCAAATAAAATTATGTTGGCATCAGCAGCTTTGTGATTTGGGCCCATGTTACTTTTAGGGCCATCCCAGTTTCTGGTGTGTTTGTACAATAGTTTTTGTTTAGGCTTAGGCTTAGGCTTAGGCTTAGGCTTACGAATACGCTTTTGCAACGTTTAGGCTTAGGCGTAGGCTTAGGAGTTCGCTTTTGCAACGCTTAGGCTTAGGTTTAAGCTTAAGAATTCGCGTAATCTACTGTTACGGCCGCAAAAGTAACATTGGCCGTGATTTGTATATTAAGGTCGAAGAATATTCGTTCGAAACTTATGTAAGGATAATGATAATCAATAGTTTAGGCTTATGTCAAGTCAGTACGGCGTATCTATGGTAATTGTCAACCGTGCAGAAACTCGATGGCAAATACATACTGTTTTTGGCACGTGTCTATCTTTAACTGAATATCACGTTTGGACTAGCGATTAAAATAGAGAAGCGTTCAGCTCGGGACCGCAACAATGGGGGCCCCCTGAAATAATTTTGGCACCCCCTAGAAAGTTTTCAATCTTGCTTGTAACTCATCGAAAACCCTAGAATGCTCCTGTGAAACAATTTTTAGCCACCCTAGCAAAGTGAAGTGGCTACGGTCGTGGTCCAGATTTGAATTATGCCTTAATGGACGATTGTAACCATTTTTGATATAAGCGTTTAGTGTTTAGTTCAGTGAGCAGAATAAATGTTTTGTTTAAGCAGTAGGTTAGCGCTAGCTTGTGTAGAATTGATTTTTGTGGCATGCAACAACTGGCTAGTTTGCTGGTTTGAACTATAAACAGTTTTACACTGTAAATTCAAGTGAGTTGATTTTAATTCAGAATGAGATGAGTTACTGAATCTGATTAGGTGTTTCACAACTCAGAACTCCGAACGGACAGAACTCTTTCTGAGTTAATTAATCAACTCATCCAGTACGAAATCATCGCAGAGTCACTTAATGTTCACAGTTATTAACTTCGAAGTAACCAAAAATGACTAATTCGTTCTCTGTATTGATTAATAATCAACTCACTGAAATTTACAGTGTATTGTTCATTAGCATTCGCACTATTGCATGCAACACAATACATGCAAGGAAATTAATGTTACGTAAATGAAATGTTAGCGTGCCGGTTCCGTTGAAAAGTTAATTCTAAGTTAACCAGTACCATATAGAGCCCTTCACGAAAATTTTGCTACGGATGCGGTGGGACTCGAACCCACG
The DNA here is from genome assembly GCA_030248215.1 of Enoplolaimus lenunculus. Lineage (NCBI taxonomy): Eukaryota > Metazoa > Nematoda > Enoplea > Enoplida > Thoracostomopsidae > Enoplolaimus > Enoplolaimus lenunculus. The sequence goes on from JASANG010003328.1 coordinate 15,805, forward strand.
ACATAAATTTAACGCCGCTGAACGGTATTTGTTTTACAGATCCATGCGCAGATGTTCATTGCATGAATGACGGCCACTGTGCGATGAACGGGTCAGAGCCGTATTGTTTCTGCAAATTGGGATACTGGGGACCTCGTTGTAATAATTATGGTTAGGGTTTTTGGTCGTTTTTGGGCTTTTAAATGTGGTTTTTATTTAAACTAATTTAGGTGACATTAACATTGTATCGATGAAGTTGTTTTAAAAACAATTTCAACTGTATAAACAGCCATACATTGCGTCGTTGGTTGAACCAGAGCGGATAATGAAGATAGTGCTAACTTTGGGTTTGCATGACGATGTGTACCACCGTGTGGTGCGTTTTCGGCCGCGCCTCCCCTCCTTTGTTTAGAGGGGTTATGAGCGATCACATGAATACTCTTAATTTTAACTATAAGGGGAGCATGTTTGACGCCGCATACATAAAGTGCCACGGCTCGCATTGTACCCCTCCTCAAATAAAGGGGGTAAGACAAAAACGCAACGCGTGCCGGGTACAACTTTTCTATATATAATATGCCGAAGTGATGGTTCTTGTTAAAAAGACGATTATTCACTCTTAGTTGAACCTCAGCATTAGCAGGAGAAAAAAAAATATTAAAATGAGCCGAGAGTGAATCATCCTAAAATTTAATGTGGTTTAACGCGAAAACATATGCGACAAATGGACGAATAGCAAGTAATAATATTGATGCAAAGTTGAAAGAAATTTTAATTATTTTAGTACTTATTTGCCAAAGAATAATCGTTTCAGATCCTTGTCACGGTTTAAACTGCCTAGAAACGGTGGAACATGCTATACGTCAAATAATGAAACAAAGTGCCATTGTCCAGATGGATTTTCTGGAACATTTTGTGAAATCAAATGTTAGTACGCGCATGTAGCTGCCTTTAACAGCGGCCGCATACATGTCCTCAAACAACTGGTTTGTTAAAACAATAATGACTAGGTTTCCAAAACCCTACTTAAGTACTAAGTTCTTAAGTACGTGTTTAATTACTTAACGATTTTGTCGTTTTTAAGAGCGTATTTAAGTTAAGTAAATACTTAAGTCGCTGACTAAATTTGATTGATTACAAATTTGCCATTTAGGCATACTAACTGTACACTATTGGTCCCTCCTCAGATAAAGCAACACTATTACTTTCTTGTTAAGGCAACGGCTGACATTTGGCGTTTATTTGTTTTTGCTCAAAAAATTCAAGTATTTACTTAAGTGGGCGACTTAAGTGATTACTTAAATATAACTTAAGTAAATACTAAAGTACGATTTCAGAAACTCAGCCAATGTGAAATTTAGGCGGAAACATAAATCAAATTTTCGATTTGAAATTATTTTTATGCTAAAGTATTTTGGCGTTCAATCGCGATTCATTCGGTTGGTCAACTTACAAAGTAAACTGCATAGGCTTACGGACTTGCAGCTGAATTCAAAGTTGCCAAAGCCGGATAAGTACCTATTGTGATTGGTTTCTGAAGCAATTTTGGGATTATATATATGCTATACAAGGAATAACTGGAGGTGTGCCCCCGGCTCGGGCAGAAAATCGGTTCGCTTCGGGTCCGGTAGTGTTTTAGCCGGTGGTTCCGGCAATTAAGGTA
>JASANG010000832.1:0-17471 GCA_030248215.1 Enoplolaimus lenunculus
GTATCATCTCGGATTCGTCCGCAGGGATACTCGTTGATCGTACCCGTAACATAATTGCATCAATCGCTGAATATCTGAGTGATTATGTTAAAAAAGCAAACACAGTTTCGACAACTCGGTTGACAATCTTTTTATACCCACTCAGTAAAATTATAAACGTTTTCAACTTTGTTGTATTCCAGTTTGAACAAATACGAAAGGGTCTGTTCCGCTTGACCAACCAGTAGGGGCGTATTCCAGTAGAGGCATAAAGGTGGTATGTTTCCTGTCAGAAATTTCTAGAGACACGAGAAAAACAATCTTAAACAAACTCCAGAATACCTTTCTAGACCCTATAAAGTTTTTGTTTCCTGAAATGACCCATGTAAAGATCAGAGCACAATGTTTCTCTGTGGGACTGCAATAGAGTATTAAGCTTATGCTTTAGACTATTTGCGGCATAGCAATATGTTTATACTGCTGCAACGGTACTGTCGTACTGTAATGACCCGAATAAGAGGGTAACTGATATTTATTTGGCCTCTCCAGAAGGTACCCCACCTTGTTATTCGGTTACTTACTGTTATTTATTGTTAACCCGCCCTTCTCCGTCCTTCGTTTACTGATATATATTCGGTATTGCAACTATCCGTTGTATTAAACGTTTTTTGCCTTGCATCAAAAGCTTGAGCGATAATGCAAGGTTATACTTTGGAATGTTATTTTCAAAACATAAGTACTTACGCTTTAAGTTTCGAACTCAACTTTATTTGGTCCTCGAGTCATTTATGTGCTACAATTAGGGATAATTGTCATTTATGGACTCTAATAAGGGTTTATGGACTGTATCCGCTTACGGACCCTTATTAGGGATACGGACTCCTATTGATCGGGACTCAAAATGGGGACCCCCTCTTATTACCCCTCCCCCTCTTATTCGGGTCACTACAGTATACATCGGTCCATAAAATTATACCCTCCCGAAACAAAAAGCTGCCTACACCGCTGCCAAGCAAACATGACTAAAAATTTTTGAAAACAATTTTAAATTCCAGACTCAAAATGGGGACCCCCTCTTATTGCCCCTCCCCCTCTTAATCGGGTCACTACAGTATACATTGGTCCATAAAATTATACCCTCCCGAAACAAAAAGCTGGCTACACCGGTGCCAAGCAAGCATGACTAAAAATTCTTGAAAACGATTTTAAATTCCAGCTTACGAGCTTATGATACGTTTAGGTTTCAGAACGTCATGATCACCATCACCATCACAATTTCAATGCGACGCTGTTGTGTCATCGAACACATATGACAGTTGTCATCGCAAGCCACAATCCTCCATTTACAGGTCACGTCTATACAGAAGGAAGTTATCGAGTTCAAGGATGTCATGAGTATGTGACCATCCATGATTCACATTCGGTACTTATACCGCACGATCGATGTAAAACTATTCAGGTGAAAAATACGAGTCATTTACGCTATTAGAGGGCAGAAAGCGGAAAGTATCCCAATTTTTTAAACCAAGAAACAGTCTTGACAATGATGCTAAAATTAAGTATGCCTATCTTTTGCCTTTTAGCCTAATTTTTGATAACTTTAAATGAATTGAAGAAAAATATTCTTTGTCCCATGAAGAAGAAATCTTCTTGCACCTGTAATATTCGGTTGACGGCTGGCATCACGACATTTTGTGAAAAAAACACGAATGAATTTGGAAATATTGCGGTATTATATGCTGTTCTAGAACTTCAAATGTTTAGGCTTAGTCTAATTGCAGTACTTTTTAATAGATATTTTAGGCACACAAATCTTGACAACATTATAAGGATTAGTTAGGCGACTGAATTATTATTTTAACCAAAAATAAAAATTTACATTAATTTTCAAAAATAACTTCTACGAAGAGCGAGTCCTGTTGTCATAGTTGCATTTGGTTCAGTCAGAAAACAACATATACGCTTGCGTCATTAATTATTACAATTAGTGCAACCTGAAAATAACAATTACACTTGTACAAGTATATTTTATACGCCTCGATGAATAGTTGCAATCTGAATGAGAACCGACAAAAGTTACTACAAACTGCGTCAATTTTTGTCAGTTCAACATGACATAAAATTGCACTTATGTTGTTCCGCACAAGTGGCACCAGGAGGAACGGCCTTCCGTCCTCACTCATTAAGGCTTTTGTCACCCAGACTTTCATGACAGCTTGTTGTGTTTAGCGTAGCTTTTCAAGACTGTGTGATATCTCCGGACGTTTTGGTGCTCATCCATATCAGACCTCGTATAAACTCTATATTGCGAGATTTCAAATTCTTTCATAAAAGAATACTCGCCGTTTACAAAATATAATTTGGTCTCGCCACAAAATGTGTCATTGCGTTGGGTTAACCGAGCGCTCGTTGATCTACCTGAACGAAACTTTTCCCCATTCAGCCTACCTCAAACATTTTAAAAAAACAACTGTTTTTAGACGAATGGCGTTTATTCAAATGTTCTCATGATTCAACACCATGATCGAATTCTAACTGGTGATGATGCGTCGTTTAAGCTTGAGTGCGATACACGAAATTTAAAGCAAACTGACATCATTGTTACTGAAACTGTTGAGTTAATTCAAGAAAGGCAAGTTTGTTGATCATTATCTGGTTGACTGGCTTTTGTACAATTATTCTCTATGGTTTCGTTTCAGCAAGGCTCAGATTTAGGCTAAGTGCTTCGAAGGGACTTAGCTAAGTTTAGGCCTTTGCCTAAGCCTTTAACTCTAAGTCTGAGCCTAACCTTAAATGTGTGGGAAGGTGTACTAGTGTTTGGGGTATTTTACGTTATTGAAATTTACTGCTCGCGTATTTGATTTTAACGAACCTTGAACAATACGAATCCTTCCAAATTCAAATGGCGTTGTTTCATTTTGGCTGAATAGTGCAGCGTATGTAGACTTCTAGGTGCCTTTTTGTTTTATTTTTTTAGCCTAACCATTTTATCATAAGGACACGGTAGTGTCTCTTATAGTATTATATATGTGTATGTATATATGTGTGTATTAAATGAGCTACTGATATGCTATTGTTGTATTGTCAATCGCTGGCAAAGAAACACTATAAACTTTAAACTTTTTGTAGAAATGATCCAAAACAGGTGGACAACAACTACAGCTACAATAACAACAACAACAACAACAATGGCAACGCAAACCGTCATTACGGCTACAAGTTACACGAACAACAAACAGTTTCCAAGTCGCATCGCAATGATCGAACGCTATTAACAATCAGCCATTTCGACGTTGTGACAATTGCTCCGCGAAACAAAACACGAAATCAAGCAAAATATTCAAAAATGACCCAAGAAATTTAAGTTTTCAATTACTGTTGCGTCCAATACCTCTAGCCGAACCTGTAGTATCTTCAATCCCTGTCATATGTTGACAACCGATTGTGGCATAAGCGCTATCGAAGAAGCGAAGAACGTTATGACAAGTTTTACGTTACAAGAATGAATTTAACGCTTTCTCATATGAATATTGTCTATTTTATCTAAGACCTAGTTTTACACTAGGATGCGAACCACAGAGACTACAGCGGGAGGCGTTTGCCTTCGCCGCTTAGTTATAGCACCTTGATCCTGAAGTTCGAGGACGCTGTCACGTCTTGGTGAGATTTTTACTGCGTATATGCGCAGTAATGGTTATGCACAGTGCATTGTGCATTAGTGCACTATACACAGATTGCCGTGAGTTGTTCACAGTGAACTCTATGTGAGAACGGGTTATAAATAGTAATTGAAAATTTTTTCCCTTAAAGAGAGTTAAGAAGCTTTCCCTTAACATTGTTCAGCATTCAACCTAGAAGTTTATTTGCTTTCGAACTTGATGCAAAGACATAAACCTGATGTTATACAGGACAGGAATGAAACAGTTTAACGAGCGGCGTAAGTTTCGTCTTTGCGAGACACTGGTTACTGTTCTGTAAGAATGAATTTATATCGAATGGAGGTAAAAGCAGAGCCGCAGCCACGGAACGAGAGATGTTTTCGCCGCATCCAGCCACAGATATTTTCACTGCCAGCTCTTGAGATACTCTTGCTCCCACTTCTAAAAATTCATGGTGGCGAAATTGGCAGGGCCATGGCTAGGATATTCGAGCTCAAGGAATGCAACACGGGATCTTCTTGTAAGGTATCAACCAGGGCGCAGCGGCATATCCAAAATATTGGGCACATACGAGGGGACGCAATATACCATAGAAGAAGAAATAAACGTGAATAAAATAGAGAGCTGAATTGCGCCGAAGCGTAAAATTTTGTAAATCGCATAGTGAATCGGTTTTGGAGAATGCCCCCCCTACGGGGTTGGAGAGACGATATCTGCGGCACAGGAACCTATGGATATAATTTACAATTCAATTCGTATTTTTTCCATGCGAATTTAATACGTTGTTTTTTGGTGTAAGTAATATTTTGCAGTTGAATTTTCAGCTATCAAAGCAATAACATGAAAACACTGTTTAAACGAGCGCCGACGTTCTGCTCGCAGCAAATATCTGTAAACAAAGTTTTGAAGGTTGCAACGTTACTAGAATTAAAATTTCTAACTGAACGTGCGTATTTAATATTATAACTGCGAGATAATTTAAATTCGAATATATAAACGCTGTCACGCGCGTGGTTTTCATAATAAAATATTATATCAGCGCAGTGAGAAAGGTTTGTATTTCAGTTAAAATATAACTTTTTTTGAAATTTTGGATATAGATTAGAACGCACACAACAATTTAAATAAAGCCGCAACTTTGCACTCTCTATTAACAATGTTGTAGTTGCGATGCTGTCGTTTATCATAATGCGACCGACTTGACTTGAACTTGTTTGATAAATCAAATAAAAACATATTGTCAAAATTAGAAAAGTTTTAGACCAGCTTTTATGAAACACCTATAGTCTTTATTGGATGTTAGAAATAACATTATAGTTTTGAAGAAGTCTGTTCAAAGCGTAATTAATCAACTTCAAACCTTTCCTAAAAACTATTCTTTGAAATTTTTCAGCGTATGATTTATGCGACTTAGCCGCACACTTAGCTTTAGTTAAATTTTAATTTTGTTTAATTTTTGGTAAATTAAAACGTGTAGCTAAACCTCATCAGATGTACGGCACATATAAAGATCACGGGCGGGACGTTTTTCGGCGGAATTGCAATAGTGTAAGCTTAAGCTTAGGCTTAATAGGTATAAGCTTATTCTTACGCTTAGGCTTAGGCTTATTAGGCTTAGGCTTAGGCTTATTAGGCTTATACTACTGTTACGGCCCAATTTTATACATTGGGCAGATTACTCACAATTACTTGTTAAAATATATATTTAAGTTTGCGACTTATGGGACTTATCCAGTTAAAACCTCAACTTCAATGTTCTTTTAATAGTTTTGAATATATACATTGGTGTGATGCGCTGTATTTACTTTTAGCAATACATTGGCTAAAAAGACCATATTGTTCGAAAAACAAACATGTAACCAACAACAACAACATCAACATGACAGTTGGTTTCATTGCTTGTGCTTCACTGCATTAGGTCTCAGCTCAGCATAAATTAACGTTAAAAATGTATTTCTGGTCGCTCAAACCTTCATTTATTTCTGTTTTATACGCGTGTATAAGCGTAGCAATACTTATTGCTGTGATTAAAGTCGTACAGAAGCCAAATACAGCGTATGTTTGCGTTTACCGTTGTACACTTTCTCCTTTCGTTTTAAGTTTGGTTGGCAACGCCTTAATTTTTCAAACCTGAGCCTAAGCCTAAGCCTGAACCTATGCCAGTGTTGGAGAACGTGTATATTTGGTAACAATGTTCGTATAAAACGAAACTGAAGCAATTTTTCATAAATCAGTCATTGCCTTGCACTGCAAAAAATGGTGAGTCAAATTGACTCTCTCAGGAATAGGTTCTTCGGAATTACACAAACTGAGGGTCAAATTCGATTCTACTATAGTCAAACGTACGACTCGGTGAGTCGAATGTGAATCTGATGGAGTCGAATTTTGACTCAATTTGTGTAGTCCCGAAAATCCTATTTCGGAGAGAGTCAATTTGACTTCCCATTTTTTGCAGTGTAGGTTAAATTTCAAATCATAGTAATTACTCGTATTTTAAACTTAAACAGACGGTGAATTTCATATTAGGGTTTGCGCCAACAAATAGAACCTAAAATGACGTGTCTCTTATTGAACTTTTTGTTTCCATGTTGGTTTTAAACAGTTTTGTTCGTTTGAACACTAACAAACTTTGTTAGTTTAAGCTTAAAATTTGACAAAAGTTTGTTTGGGTCCAGCAAGGTTGTGGATGTAAAGATTGCGCCTTCACAAAAATAAGCGAAAAAAATTGCTACTACGACTACGAGATGCTTCGCAATAATTAAACTAAGAAGTACTTTCTTGGCACTTAATTGTAGTTGTGGATTCGCAAATTTCTGACCGGGGCGCTATTTGTACGTTTACTAGTGAAAAACTTCTCGAGGTTAATGAGCTATAACGATTTAAAAATATATTTAATGTTAATAGTGACAGTGGCCTCGGTGGACCCTCCTGGAATCCAACAAAACAGTTATGACGACCTCAAATCATTACAGTGTCGTCGCGTTTTTGAAATAGTAGGCTTACAGATAACTCCAATAGCTGAAAATACATGTTGTACTTTACTGTCGAACCTGTTGAATATTATTTTGTGTAAGGAAATTCAACTTAAATCCCTAGCCTAGTAAACTGTTTGTTGCCTTGCAGGTATCGGTTATTTGCTACACAGAATGTTTCGGAAAAGTGTAAATCGAACAAAACAGGTAGGCATAGATTTTTTGTACTCTCTAAAAGCTTCAACTAACTTGGTTTATGCTTAATGTAATCTAGCTGTATTATAAACTCAGTTACTAGATAAAACTAAACTAACAGGTAAATTTATAAGACAAACTCAAACAAAACTTAGAATTCTATTTCTGGGTTGCACTTGTTTACTTTAACCAAAAAAAAGCTAATTTAAACTCATAATTCTAGTTCAGTTTATTCCGTCCAGCCATTTTATTTTATGGTTAATAATATTCAGTTATTGGTGAGCTATACATTAAATTTTTATAGAATATATATTCAAATAAATGGCTTATTAACAATTAAATCTTGTTTTCAGCTGTAATTTGTGTGAAGGGGAATCAGGGGGCTCAGACCCTTGGAAAAAATTTTAGCCCCTCAAGAAAAATTTCAATCTTGCTTGTAAGTCACTGCAAACCCTTGTCTGACCTTTCGCAAAAGTTTTTACCACCCTAGCAAGGTCAGCTGGCTACGGGCTTGATAATAAAATAATTGAAATTACCTAATATACAAATTCTGAGATAGGTACCCCAAGCTTTAGCCTATTTAAAATAGGCGGCCTCCAAGTCGTTGGCAAAACCGTATGTACAGATAGCAAACCAAAATAATTACGAAAGGATGCTTAGAGGGTTTTTACTCAATGTTCAATTGTGTTCGCCGAACGATAGTTCAAGAGCATTGCTCGCGTTGTCTCTGTGCTGAAATATTATTAACGATCTATTTGTTTCAGGAGATATGACATCACAATGCAACGCAATGTTACACTTGAGGAAAGTGCCCAACGGTTTACGATTACGTCATATGCTGTCATATAAACAACTCTATGATAAAGTTTATCGAGCGCGAGATTTTGTCATTGCACCACACTGCGCAGTTCAGCCGTGGCTAGCACTCGCTCACCGAAGCCAAGACTCACACAATTACTGCAGGAACGTATTTTCTACCTGGAAAATTGTCAATGACAAAAAACCTAATATTCCTCCAGTAAATAGGCCTCCTGCCGACTTGTTAAAAGAGTATTCATTACAAGACAATCTCGTAGTTGGCAAAATGTACTTTGACGATGTTTCAAACATTAAGGCACGTCATTGGACAAAAACCGCCATCAGCTATTTCTTGAATAGTGTTCTTCTTCGCTTAAACTTTTATTATGATTCAGGTACTCAAGCGGTGTATTATGCAATGGACCAATTGGATCTTTCAGGCAAACATGCAGCTGTGATTGGTTCGATTAAACCATGGCTTGAAGCAATTTTGCTTAGCCGAGGTGCACGCCGTGTAACAACTATTGAGTATACAAAAATCGTTTTGCCAAATAGCGAAACGCGTTTAAGCGCATTACATCCTAATGAAATTGTTAAGCGAGTCGAAAATCAAACACAAGAGCAGTATGACTTTATAGCGTCGTATTCTTCTCTGGAGCACTCGGGTCTTGGTCGCTATGGCGATGTTCTGGATCCTTTTGGAGACATTCGTGAAATGCAAAAATGTTGGTGCCTGTTAAAACCTGGAGGGCGAATGTTACTTGGCCTTCCTGTTGGAAAAGATTACGTGAGTTTCCACAAAGCAACATGTATTCTTGTTCGTTAGCCGTAACCGCTCGGATTGGAAAAGCAGGTTGTTGTGGAAGTTAGAATAAGCAAGTAACGAGTTATAGCAGTTAGCACTGCATGCTAATTAATTTATTTGACAAATGTGTGTATTTAATATCCAACGTATGAAGAGTTTTCTACTGATCGTTTCAATATGTTACGTTTATAAAAACGAGGACACACAAAGATTTCTTGGTAGTTCGCGTGCAGTGAGATATTTCGAGGAATTTAGTTGTTCGAAAAACTGAAATCGCTTTTGAACATTAAAACCTACTTTAAAATGCTTATACGGAATGGTACAAATTATTTGGTAATAAATTAAATTTCTGCTAAGCATGTAAAAATTAGCTTTGAAAATAAAAAGTGTATATCACAAAATGGTCTTCCAAAGTACTGCTGTTAAAATCAGTGTTGGATATGACTGGAAACGCTAATATACAGACTTTTGTAAACCTGAATATATTTACTTCGGAGTAACATAGATGACAAACGCGAAGGAATACTGGACAAATTTACGTGTCGGGTCCCATGTAACGATCAAATGCTTGACCGTATCAACTATCACTATAAGGTGATAGGTATAGTAACATTGGGACCGCTGAATGCTTTTTCTCAAATTTCAGCATATTTTTCGCATATGATTCGCTCTACTCTGTACCAATTTTTAGTTCAGCAACTGCTATAGTGAATTTGAAACCTAATACTAAATGACGATAGTTGCTAAACATATTTGAAAATATAGGCCCTGAAATTATAACATAAACGGTAAATTTTTTTAATTTTTTCAAATATTTTAGTTAGCGTGGAATGCTCATCGAATATATGGTCCGCTGCGACTTCCCATGATGACCGCTGGTTTCCAAGTAGAACACATCTATACGGCACGTAAACCGCCTTTGGACTGGCGGAAGTTAAAAGCGGAAGAATGGATATTCGACTCAATACCAGTTGGAGAGTTCATTCAACCTGTCATTATTTTGAAAAAAGTCTAATTGTTTTCAAAAATTGTTTATTTCATTCCAATTGAAAGCTGTAAAGTATATATAATACATAAATTGTATTTCGCCCATACTTGATAGCCGGTGATTATGTAACGGTGAGCATATTTGTGAAATTATAAGCTGTAAAATATATCATTCCGTAAATAGTAAAATACGTTTAAAATTCTGGTGCCACTTTAACTCCTGCTTGGGTTTAATACGGAGTTCAAGTGGCGCCTTCTATTAACTTAAACTTAGATTATAATTAATGTAACGTTCAAAAAAACTTTTAAAATATTCGAATTCAGAATAAAATAAATTTAATAAGATGGAGTTTAAAAAAGGAAATTGACAGTGTGTTGGAGTCAATAGAGATATTGAAGTTTCATTTTTTTTAAAAATTATCAATTAATGGAATATGCATTTTTGAATATGAGTTTAAGAAAAACATAAATGGCCGGACAGGCTAACTAAACTGGAACTTTAACTTCAATTTAATTTTTACGTTACGGCGAGTTTGTAAATTTAAACGGCCAACCGGTGTTATAAGCGAATTGCTGTGTCGTTAAGCACAATACGAAATTCAACAAAATTAAGCCGAATGCAATATATGATATTATAAACAAGAAAACTAGAAACACTCAGTATCAGTCAGACGAAACAAAACCCACAACAGTACATGTCCTCTGCCCCAAACTGCAGCAACCACAATATATGCTGATATCAATACGCTAGCTACCTATGCAAATTGTTTCACACACTGTGACACTCTGAGGGCCGAAAATGGCATCTACCTGATAAAATAACCCCGGCTGTTCTTTCTGTAAGACATTGAGTATTTAGAAACCATAATAGGAACCGTTTTTAGCTCCGGCACTTCTTCAGCACATCTTTTTACGACATGACGCAAACCTCGATGGCATAGATGAAATTTGTCGCTATCGTACAGTCGATCATTGATGCTGCCTGGCGTGGCCCCGCAGAATGGCAGATCTGCCGTTTTAGACCAATTGATGCATTTGATCGATGAATTCGACAGACGGTTTTCGATATAAGACGAATGTGCAGCTACTGTCGGAACCTCTGGGTGGGGAATTGGTGCACAGATGACGACTTTAGGCCCTTGCTGTTGTGCGGCCAAAAAATTCTCAAACTTCAACCACGATGCTTTTCGGTCCTCAACACATCGCTGAGCGTCGTTAATTCCACACAATACGATGATGATGCCATAATTTGACCATTGAATACGAAATTGACTGATTAGATCGACCAGATCCTTGTATTGACCCCCAGAAATTGCATACACATCGCCACCAACAATCGTACCCATATTTCGACCGAGACTGTCTGATAACCACAGTACGGTGCGGCTGTAACCGGGTCGCTGAGAAAGCTCGCGATAGAAATATTCTGGTGCAGTTCCAATGATGCACGCCCAGTTGGAATTGAAGTGACGTTGGACTATGATATCAAGGCACTCGCCGTAAATGTTGAATCCCGGCAACCACGGAATGACACTGCGATCTTCGGGTGCACGGTGACCAGATGACCAACTCATCTCACCAGAAGCCGAACACAAAATAAATTTGATGTCATCGGCGGCTTTCAGTGCTTTCACAATCGACTGGAATGTTGTTTTGACTGGATTTTTCGGCCCCTGTGGGTGGAGCAGCTCAAGAAGAATGTCGGTCATGACTTGTTGCGAATGGAGAACCCATTCTGCCGTGAATCGGACACCTTTTAATTGCAACCACTTCCAGATTTCTGTTGGACGTTCCACAAGTCGTGGCGTTTCTAGCATTGTGTCGGCTATGCGCTGGTGCCCCATTTGATGCAAAATGACGTATGACCGAATCATCTCGACAGAAGGAAAGGAACGAGCCACGAATGGCAAAGCGTGACCCCATGGTTGTAGTATGGCGACAACAAACTTTCATGTAGGATGTAAAACGGTCGCATGACGATTTGCTGAAACAAAATAGATAAATACCAACATTATCGATAGCACCTCTGCTCAAAATTGTATACTTACTGAGTACCCTTCGTACTCTTATCAGTTTTGATTGTGCGATCCAGAGTACCCTGCGTACTCTATAGTTAACTTAAACTACGTTATGAGTACCCTTCGTACTCCATTTCAAAGTTCGACAGACACCGTATCCCAACCGGCATCTGGAGAATTCACTTGGTTTGGGTTGAAAGAGTTAGAATGGCGCGTTTGACCGTTTTGTCCTACCGGCTTGGTGGCCTCCCCACCACTGAAACCACAACAAGGCTCCAATGGGTAAACTAATCTCAAGGGACGGTTGATGAACGAGTAATTAGGGAGGCGCAAACGCACGGTGCGACACAAACCATCGCTTCCAACGAACACCTTGTCGACTGTGGCTAATTTCCATGTTTTTATCAAAGCATTGTCCTTTACAATGACAACATGCCCTACCTCCAACAAATAAAGGTTGCGCCAAGTGCGCCAAAATTGATCAAGTAAAGATTGAATACGTTTCCAGCTTAAAATGAGTTTATCGGGAGTAATATCACGAAGATTATTGGTAACGTCTCGCATGTCTACATTTGGAATGTGACTAACTGGGCCCCCCAAAAAATGAGCTGGTGTAAGCGGCGGATGTACATCATCTGTCTCCAAATAAGCTATTGGACGACTATTTATCACGGCAGCCGCTTCAGTGACAACTGTTTGAAGCTCACAAAGTGATACTGCTCTACAGCCAAACGAATTTTTTAGCGCAGATTTTGCGATTCCCCCCATACGTTCGTAAAAGCCCCCCATCCAAGGGGAAAGCTCCGTTATAAATTTCCACTGAATTCCCTGGCCAGCCACAAACTCGTGCACAGCGCGATTATCAATGACATTTTTCCATAACGTAGTTAGTAGTTTATTGGCAGCTACAAAGGTTTTAGCGTTGTCCGTTACTATGAGGACAGGCTGTCCAAAACGAGCAATGAAACGTCTCAGGCACAGAATAAACTGTTCCGTCGTCAAATTCTCGACCACCTCGAGATGAATTGCCCTTATAGCTGCACAGGTGAAAAGACAAACCCATACTTTTATTGACAAACCATGGGGATCAGACTTGACTAACAAAGGACCGGCATAGTCGATTCCCACACAAGAAAATGGACGACAGCGATTGACTCTAAAATCGGGTAAAGGAGGCATCTTTGGTTCCATGTAGCTGCCGCCATCGATTATTCGACATGAGGCGCATGCCCTGATAACTTGCTTCACTTCAGAACGTCCCGATGGCACCCAAAACAGGTGACGCAGTTGCGCTAAGGTGTGCGCAACGCCAGAATGACAGAGCCGTCGATGAACATCGTCATGGCGTTTTGGCAAATAAATAGGATTTTTTGTGTCTTCGTCAACGTCGGCAAAATAAAGTCGTCCACGACAACGAATAAACCCGTCATTATCGATAAACATATTGAGCATTCGATTATGCTTTGAAATATTAAGACCAGAAATAGTGTCATCCTCGGAAGTGCAGTCGCCTACAACGCACTTTTGAACCTTGCGAATCCAGAATCCTTTTGCTGTGGAAAGTTCCACAGCCGACAGACATCCTTGTCGTTTGTGTTGTGGATCTCGACAGTTGTGCGCAAAGCGCATGATCCAACCCGTGACTCGCAATAGCTTTCCCAACGATGAGTACTTATTAGGATCGATAAGATCTTGTGATGCTGTTGTGTAATGTTGCTGCAGCGAGTCAGCAACTGACAACGATACTACTTGCTTGGAACTATCTGTGGGTACAGATTTCGTGTCTATATTTTTTGGCCACTTAACAGATAATTGGACCAGCCAACTTGGACCTTCCCACCAAGCTTTAGAAGAAACCAATTCATTGAATGAACATCCTCGAGAAGCTACATCAGCTGGATTGCCATCTGTAGGGACATAGCGGTGGATTATTGACTTAAAACTCCTTATCTCTGCAACTCGATGACGAACGAATGGCGCCGAAACCGGGGGGTTACGGGTTACTTTGCCAGTGCAAAGCACACTGCGAATCTGACCACACGACCTTTTGACTAATGGTGATTTGCAGTTGCTTTTCCACGAAGTAGATTAGCCGTGTGCCAATGAGCATTGCTACCAATTCCAGCTTCGGAATGGACAAAGATTTCAATGGGGCGACTCTTGATTTTGCAAATACAACATTTGCCAGTGTTTTTGTAGATGTCGATGAACGGAGATATACGACAGCTGCGTACGCTTTGGCTGAAGCATCACAGAAGCAGTGCAACTCGTGCGAAACTGATGCAGCCGTGGGAAGGTTCAACTGGCGTTTCAGTGGATGACTTCCGATAGCTATCAGGTTCGATATGCAATTCTTCCAATCAGCTACCAGATTGGGCGGCAACACATCATCCCAACCCAATTTCTTAGCCCACAGTTGTTGGATAAAAATTTTGCTCGACACTGTCACAGGAGCAAAGAACCCGCATGGATCAAATAAGCTTGCCAAACTTTTCAAAACCAAACGTTTTGTATATGTAGCATTGTGTATCGGTCTATATGTAGCACACGAAATTGTGTCACCTTGGACATCCCAAGTGAGACCGAGTACTTTTGTGGTAGAGGCTGTGTTACGATCAACTTCAGGAATAGATGCCATAAATTCTTGACTGTTGCTATTAAATTCTCTAAGGTTCATCGACGCAGCGTTAAACAAAGATTTCGCTTCGCTGTAAAACGTAGAAGCCTCTTCCACAGAGGCCACTCCGCAGATAATATTGTCTACATAAATGTGACCATTGATCCGTTTTGCTGCTGATAAGCTTGACGTCTCAATCAGACGCCGTATAACCCCACCCAATAGAAACGGACTTGCGATAACGCCAAAAGGAACTCTTGCGAACCGATAGGTAATCAAATTGTCGCCACGCACAGGTTTATTAGGGTCTCGTACCCACAGAAATCGCGTGCAATCGCGGGAATCGGCATTTAGGCCAATCTGCAAGAAGGCCTTTTCACCATCACTAATAATGGCTATAGCATGTAGGCGAAATCTCAATATAAGGCCACATAAGTCATCAAGAATAACCGGACCGCGCAAGATGCACTCATTAAGCGTCGGATCTGATTTTTTCGCACGAGCAGATGCGTCATAAACGATGCGCATTTTGGTAGTTGCTTTGGTTGGAGTCAAAACAAAATGATGCGGCAGGTAGTGCATCAAATGCTGAGGTGCCCATTCATCAAGGACATTATTCTTTGGCACTAGCTCAATAATTCCTTTGCTCAATTGGTCGTTGAGGATGTCGTCAAAAGCAGTAAACAGCTTCGGATTTGCTTCCATTCGTTTCAGCAATGATCTCAGTCGACCAATTGCTAAACACTTGTTATCAGGAAGTTGAGGAGCATCGCTCTTGAAAGGCCAGGAAACCGAGTACCGGCCATCCTTGAAGACCATAGAATTTTTGAGTGAACGAGTCGCGTCATTGTCTTCTGAAGTCTCTTGCGGTTGTTTGATTCCTATGTCCTCAAGGCTCCAAAAGTTTTCGATTTTGATGGGAAGCTCAGGAGTAACCGATAGTTGTAAAGTGCTGACGTACGGACTCGTCGGACCGTCTGAAATGCAACCAGCAGCGATAAATCCAAGTGTTGACGACAAAAAATGCAAACCATCTTTGCACTGAATTCGTTCGACACCTACGAAATCATAATAATAATCGAGGCCGATCAAAATATCTACGGAGACAAAACAATTTTTATTCGAAATAGGTTCAGCGAGTTGCAGTTGTTGTAGAAACGGATAGTCGTTGATCTTCATGGCGGTTTTGTAGATTGGCATTGCAATCGTATCTATAACATTAGCTGTTAGCTTACGTGCCGTCCCGTTCGTTTGGTAGACATCAAACTGCACACTTTTATATTCACTTGTTCTTCTAGAGGTATCCGCAAATGCTGCTGTTGATATACGTTCAACTCCTACTACGGTAGCTCCAATTTTCTTCGCTACATCTGTCGTGATGAAGGAACGCGACGATCCAGTATCGAATAGGAGTCGAGCTTGAACTCGATCAACTGAAGCAACTTCGGCTAAAGCAGTTTGTAGTATTACCTGCTGACCTTGCGATATCAATACAGTAGATGCTGTATCCACAGCCACGTCAGTGGAATTAGATTCGATTAGGACGGCTTCCGTCTTGGCCACTTTAGACTTACCACCAAATTTGAACAAGCACAAACTTCTATGATGACCTACCTTTTTACAATAAAAACACGTTGTTGCCGACTTCTTGCAATTCTTCACATTATGACCTACTCCTAAGCAAATGTAGCAACGATTTTTCAGTTGCTTTCGTCTCGACGATACATCTGGATGCCCAGTACATTGATCACTGTAGTGGCTCTGCTGGCAAAATGCGCAACACGGTGGAGGTTTCTCTGAATTGCTAGCTGACGTCGTCAAAAGTGACGCCGGACTACTCGGCGCGTTGCGTCTGTAGTTGACATGGTTTTGATTGCGTTGATATTGCCCATCACCTTGGCGAGCCGTTTGATTTTTGGCTCCAAACGTGCGCTGACTCAACTCACGGGCGCGAATTTCCTCTTTCAGAAATTCGCGAAGATTGGACAGGGTCCACGCGGCGCTGCCATTTTTACGGTGAAGCTCAATTTTTACAAAATGCGGCAACTTTGATAAAATTATTGGTGTAAACACCTGGCCGAAAGTCTCCTCCGGCAACCCCAGAGCGATTAGACTTCTAATGTGACGCTCGCATTCGTCATATGTAGATTGCAGCTTATGCGAGTCATGCCCTACCGGACTCAACGAAAGAAGAGACTCAAAATGCGTGAAAATAGCTATTTGCTTATTTCCAAAGCGTTCAGTTAAACTTTCAACAACAGTCTGATAATTGTCAGAAGTCAGTCTGTACCCCTCCACAAACCGCAAAGCATCCCCTGTGAGATAGCTTTTCAGATATTTAAATTTGTCAATTTCAGACAAATCAGAATTTTGATGGATGGTAGACGCAAAATTGTCCCAAAATTCGTCCCATTTTAGAGCATCCCCACCAAATTTTGGTATCTGCAACTTTGGCAGACTGATTGTCGAATTATGATGGTGATGCCCTGAACTACTAGACAGATTATGTGGTGATATTGATGCAGACACATTCTGCGAGCGAAAATTTTCAAGCTTAGCAGACAATTGCATGATTGCCTCTAAAATCGACTCATCAACTTCGAAAGACCGTTGGATATCTTTCTCCAACGTATCTGCGGATTCTACTGCTAATTGGATTTCATCGTTCATTTGCGTCAGCCTATTACGATAATCGTTAAGCTTGCCTAGGCTTTGCTGTAAAATTTCGGCTTGCTGTTTATTTGCAATAACATCAATTGATTGCGTGCTGTTAATTTCACGAGTGACGTTCGCGCGTAGCGCTTTGCGTTGCTGTTGACGCAACGTAACTTGAGCCATATAATGAAAATACAGTAAACTTACTCAATTGTAATTAATTAGGCAAATTGAAAAAATTTCTCTCGATTACCAACAGGAAAGGGAATTAGGCATAGATATTCTCCCGACAACCGAGAGTGACAAAAGTCTTGGCAAGATAACTGGGCAGAATTGATCTCTCGACTGCCGAGAGCATTATAAGAGTAGTACAGCGAAATATCTGAAGTGTGTCTCGCCTATCGAGAGAGACAAATTTGACAAAAATAATTTTTCTCTCGCCTATCGAGAGCGATGTAATTATAAATATTGAAATAGCATTAAAACTAACCAACACTGATTCAAAAATTGAGCACTGTCGATATAGTCCGAAGGACCATGTAAATTTAAACGGCCAACCGGTGTTATAAGCGAATTGCTGTGTCGTTGAGCACAATACGAAATTCAACAAAATTAAGCCGAATGCAATATATGATATTATAAACAAGAAAACTAGAAACACTCAGTATCAGTCAGACGAAACAAAACCCACAACAGTACATGTCCTCTGCCCCAAACTGCAGCAACCACAATATATGCTGATATCAATACGCTAGCTACCTATGCAAATTGTTTCACACACTGTGA
>JASANG010000182.1:0-17535 GCA_030248215.1 Enoplolaimus lenunculus
AGATCTACGTAGGGCATAGAATTGGACCTGCTACTCAGGTTCCAGCTTCGTTTTCCACACTGATCCTTACCAGGTGGTTTGACGAATTTTTATATTATGCGACCATTATAACTTGGATGCTCCATTAGTTCTGATTCCGATTAGAAATTTAAAATAACTTCTTAACACGTGAATGCAGACAGGTAAAATATATTTTCCTGTACCGTATAGCTCCGACCCCGGCAGGGATGGGCGGTCTATCTCAAAAAAGCGAGACCGAGACCCAACCTACCGAGACCGGAACCTTTAGTGTCCATCTCGGTCAATATTTAACCGTTGACGAAAATAAGAATAAGATTTTTTAACAAAGTTTTTTAATATTTTTATCTGCTTTAAATTTCCGCTTCATACAATTAAACTAATAAAATGCCGCCAAAACTTATTTTTACTTAACTTTTCGGTTGGGTACTGTCGCCTTAGCCCTTCGAACAGGCTCGAGACAAATCCCACTATCTGGAAACACCCTCGGTACAATCTCTAATTCAGAGCTATAGTATTGTTTTTGAACCCGAGCAAACCGAATCGACTAAAAAATTTTACATAGCGTGACATTATAAATACGGATGACAAATAATTTTTTAAACGATACCTTAAACGCTATAAACGCGAAAATGAAACAATCTGTATTTTGTCACAATAAGATCAAAGTGCTGTAGCTTTCCTTTCAAAAATACGTAGAATTTTAGATAACCGGAGGGGTCATTCTGTTTCTGAAATCGCTGTATAACCAAGTAGCTGTGCTCCAATAATTGTTCGCTGTCTGTGTTGGTAGCGAAATGAGCAAGAACTTCAGGGCCAATGCTGCGGGACACGGAAAACTTCTGCGATTGCTTATCGCTTTATCACTCTTTGGTCTCGGTTTGCAAACGACAGAGACTGAACAAAAGCGAGACCGAGAAAAGCCAAATCCCGAGACTTGCCGAGACCGAGACTGAGACCGCCGATCCATGGATCCCGGCACCCTCTGGCCACGGGAAATCTGTAATGTCAGTGTGAAAGAACTGGATTATACCGGAATCTGAACTACAAATTTTGTGCCTATACGGATAATTTGTATTAACAAGAAGTATAATATTGATTAAGGATGTCTGTTGAAAGTACAATTTAATAGATAAATCATGCAGAACTTTTATACAACATATCACAAGTAGACCTAAAAATTAAAATGTGAAAATTTCGATTCCGATTGATTGTGCAATCGGAATCGGAATCGGAACTCATTTTGAATCGGAATTGTAATCGGAACTCATTTTGAATCGGAATTGTAATCGGAATCGGAATTCCGATTGCACCCTGTGTAATATATACATATTCTGGTCAATACTTATTTTGCACTAATTTAATTATGTATCAAAATATAGCTTAGACACAAATTTGTCAGCCATGTTTTTGCTTACTTTTGCATTTCGTCTGAGAGATAGACAAAGTTCTTTCACATCATCAACGGTTGGATCTAAACTAAGCTTGTAACGAGATCGAGGTTGCCATCTCTTATACTGTTTTTGCAACGCATGACCTAAAACAAAATATTTTTTAATATTTTCACGCGTAAACCAAGTTTTCTATGTATTTTTTAATTTTCAGTGGCGACGGCATATTAGGGTGAAATTACTAAAGTTTTCCTAGTGGAAGGAAAAGCCCACCCAAATTCGAGTTTTACCCAAATATGAGCCCTCCTGTCAGTTAAAGTTCCCCTACATCCCCCTGAAAAAACAAAAATTATCAATAATTTCCAGATTTTCATGTATAATAAATTAACACCAGTTTATCGCCGCGTATGAACTGTAAGCCGAAGCATGGTTCCTAAAACTCCAACATTTGGATCTATATGTACTAAATATTAATCTAGTATTGGCGTAAAGCGTTAATCCACGAATTTTTAAATACAAAAAATTTACTTATATCCCCACACTTTGTTACACCCACCTTCTCCCCTACTACTGGTAGATGGGGCTTGACCCCACTCTCCAGGAGCCCACGGAAACTCTAGTATTATTACGTTCCGTTAAGTAGAATTAGGTTAATGAAGACTAGCATCAAAGTAAACATATACATATATCAAAACTACATTTAACGTTTGAGCAAAGAAAAACTAAGACCAACCTGATGTCAAGTATTCACCTCATTATAGAACAACTGGCACAGATATAACTAGATCATTCAGTTGGCAACCTCCCGCAGCATTAAACTAATTTCTGATGCAGTACCTATTTCTTCTAATGCTTTCGGCTGGCTAATAGCAGTTGGATCTAACCAACACTCAAGCCGTGCACAATTAGCTGGTTTGGTTACATCCGGTGGATCCACTCCAATGTTCAGGCAGAGTACCAAAGCAACACTGAAAAGATATGTTGCATTTCACTGCAAGTATATACTTATTAACACTTATGTGTACTTTATTTATAGTTTGCTTAATTTAATGTTCAATGCTATATATGCTATCGCAACAGATTTTTAGTGTATAAAGGTTACAATTAATTTTACAACAAACCCATGAATTGCACTGCCAAAACTAAACAAACCTAACAGTTTTTTTTCTTTCTCGCTGCAGCGGTGGTTCCTGCAATTTTGGCGTTCCAACAATTTCTTCAGTAAGCCTTCTTTCGTGAAACCATACTGTTTCATCTATTTCACCATCCATTTATATACGTACCATATATAACGAACACTGATGCGATTGTTTTATGAACAAAAATTTGCGTTCAGTCAGAGTATTAACGATAGCTCGCTTAATAAGCGCCTCTTTGATAATATAAATCTGCATATATATTTCGTGGATGATAAGTTAGGTACAATGACGCTACGTACATTCTTTACTCGCAAGTTAAAATACATATTAATGTGTCATGGCATACAAGTTCAGTTATCCCAAACTAATCTATATATTAAAAGTACAGATGGCTTGAAAATTATTTAAATGGCTATTAGAAATTGCAGCAGATCATCTTCCGCCGGTCCCGGCTCTGCATTCTATTCATGTAGGAACGACGCTTCGAGAAATTGCGGATCCAGGTTTTTGCAGGTGCAATTTAATTACATCTACTAGTGTGATTGGTGCGATGATTGGTTTCATATGCCTCGTGTTGGCTAATAGTAGTTCAATTTTTATTCTTTGTATATAACCAGTGTGTTCCAAAGTTGAAAGAAGCCGAGCGTAACAACTGAGCTCCTTCAGGCGGAAGCATTGCGCTATGAATGGTTTCATCTGTCTCGTGTTGGCATTAGTGTTGGCTGACAGTTAAATTTTGGCTGATAGTAGTTAAATTTTTATTCTTTGTATATAACAAGTGTGTTCCAAAGTTCAAAGTAGCAAAGCGTAAAAACTATGCCGCCATAGGCGAAAGGAAAGTATTCGAAATATTACTTACAAAAGGTTAGACGATTAAAATAAAAATTGGAAAGGTAAATAAGTTGATAGAAACACTTACGGCTATCATACTGTCGACAATGTATCAGTCTCTTAATGTGGCTTTAGTGGATCCTATGCTTCACTCTAACGTTGCTAAGTCAAGCGGGCGGTCGCAATATCAGATGTTAAACGTTTGTCCGAAGATGAATTATGTCTCATGTGTTGTATTTAGTAGTCGGACAGAAGGCAGAAGAAACTTGCAAGATGTCACAGAGATATGACAGCTTCTTGATCAGTCCGTTTCTGTCGTGTCCATAAAAGGAACAAAAAGTTAAAAAAAACTCAAAAGTGTGTAAATTAAACGATTTTTGTATGACAAAACTAACTCTATCCCGCTGTTCTTGGTATTTGTTGTTAGAAAATGTAATATTTGTCACAGTGTAACGTGGTAAGGTTGAGTTCGAACCCGAGTTACACGTCGTAGCAGTTAGGTAGGTGAATCGCCGCGATCAACTTTCACATGCAACAAAGTACGAATCGCCGTCCGAGAACAGGCAAACCAAGCTACAACTAGCATTTCTCGCCGTCCGCTAGGAGACATGCAAAATAAACTATGCAATCACCGTCACTTTTCAGCAAAATACCAATCCGATAAAACTGAGGTGATTGGGGCGGTAGGAATTCGCAATATAAAAAGTAATTTTATATATTGTTTTATATATTTAGTTTACCTAGTTTTCCAGGTTATGCTAACCGGTGATTTTTAAAAGCTTAAAGCAAAACTAATTGCAAATATAAATAAATTCTAATGCATCATTGCCACGCCACAACAGATCTTTTGGATATTTCAAAAACTTGCTATTGATTTGTTACTGAAACATATTCCCTGTTTGGAGCTTAAGGGCACGCCATTTAAAACCTACCCCGTTTGTCTGTAATTCGAAATTTAAGTGTGGTCTTTAACGATTGAAACAGAACAGCGGCTCTGTCACTTTTTGTAAGGGTCAGGCGGTACAATGACTCAAACTAATATTGCAATTTTATCGTACGAAAGAGAGTCAGTCGTTGTTTTCTATGAAACCTGGTGTGTTGTTCAAATTCATAAGCTCCAGATTGAAAAAATTTGACATCGTTCCAGTATAGAATACCGAGTCTGTTAGAAAGCATTCCATATATACTGCAACAAAGAGCTAGCTTTTCAATAATTATTTCAGCGCTGTTTAATTCATCTGAAAACACTCAGAACCAAACGACAAATTTTTAACCGAACCAAACATTAACCTGACAAACCATCTCGGATCGTGTACTGCTAAAATTTTTTGAGCGAAGCGAAACTCCGAGCGAAGCTCGGAGTTTCGCGAAGCGTTTTATATTTTGTACTTGGGGGTCGAAAAGTGGATGTCCGTCCGTCTATCCGTCTGTCCGTCCGAAAAGAATCTCCGGAACGGCTGAACCGATTTTGATAAAGTTTTTTGTATGAAAGCCAATTATCCTGCGATGTTAACCTCGCATTGTGGTTTTAAAATTTTAAGCCGTTTATTAGCTACAGGCTAATTTGCATAATTAATTAAACCTAAATTAGGACTTTCCACAATATTTCACTAATTATTACAGTTAGAAGCAATCTAATTTTAGCATTAAAGGGTTTTTAGGTGCTAGGAATTTGAATAAATTTTTACACAAAAACCCATTTCAACAAACTTTCCGATAAAGAAAATTCCACAGCCACCCGTACCGGAACAGCGCGTACGGCGATAGTACCGGCCATCCCGGTACGAGCGTAGCCTCCCGCAAAAATTCAAACCATCTTAGCATTAAAATTACAAACTCGCTAAATCCTCCGCTCCACACGCTTCTACCCAACTATATTTCCTTGTACCACTATTAAAACCCATTCTAACCGTAGAACATTTTCAATACACCAAAAAACAAAAACCTTATTAACACACGTATATTAGTATACATCACCATCTTGTCACGCCGCCATTATAAAGCCAGAGAAACCAACATCGCTAGCTAAGGATCTTTATTCACCACGTAATCATTCGAAACACCACCAATTCTTTGAAAATGATTGGAAAGGATCCATAACTACTCTTATCTATGCTCATTTTGGCTTTTCAAAGAACAAACACACTCGCAAAACAAATTCAACCGCCATATTGGAACTCAACATCTCAAATATTTTAAAACGAATTTCATAGAGTTCAAATCATACAAAATAAACCCCAAATACTTATGAAAAGTATTATTAATATGAAACAAATATATACTTTTCAAAATCCAGCAGGTAAATTTCCACTATAAATCCTATATTTCGGCTTTAAAACTAAGATTTCAAAAATCCACCATTTTTCATTCATTTCGTCCACCTATGCTCTCCCTTCAGGCCCCTAGATCTAAAATTTGAAACTACCAAATTTTACGCCCGCGAAATCTTACACCCTGGGGTCACACACTAGATCCCCCAGGCAAATACTCCGCTACAGCTGTAAAAACATCTCAACCGATGGTTTTCCCAGGATATATTTTGGTGTTTTGGTTTGTTGTTTGGGTGATATGGTTGAGTGTGGAGAGGTTTGGAGTTGATTTTATGTAGTGTTTGTTTTGGGTCTTGGGATGGCGGATATTCGTCGCGCTGTTCGTGGGTGGCTGTGAATTTTCTTTATCGGAAAGTTTGTTGAAATGGGTTTTTGTGTAAAAATTTATTAAATTCCTACACCTAAAAACCTTTAATTAAAATTAGATTGCTTTAACTGTAATAATTAGTGAAATATTGTGGAAAGTCCTAATTTAGGTTTAATTAATTATGCAAATTAGCCTGTAGCTAATAAACGGCTTAAAATTTTAAAACCACAATGCGAGGTTAACATCGCAGGATAATTGGCTTTCATGCAAAAAACTTTATCAAAATCGGTTCACCTTCCGAATTCTTTGACGGACAGCGAAGCGCGCATCCATTTTCGACCCCATACAAAATATACGCTTCGCGAACTCCGACTTCGCTCGGGTTTCGCTTCGCTGAAATTTTAGCAGTCCGATCGAGATGGTTTGTCAGGTTAATGTTTGGTTCGGTTAAAAATTTGTCGTTTGGTTTGAGTGTTTTCAGATGAATTAAACAGCCTGAAATAATTATTGAAAATAGCTCTTTGTTGAGTATATATGCAATGCTTTCTAACACTCGTATTCTATATGGCGATGTCAAATTTTTTCAATCTGGAGCTTATGATTTGAACAACAACAGGTTTCATAAAAACAGCTGCTCTTTCGTACGATAAAATTGCATTATTAGTTAGCATTGTACCGCCTGACCCTTACAAAAAGCAGGCCGCTGTTCTGTTTCAATCGTTAAAGACCACACTTAAATTTCGAATTACAGACAAACGGGGTAGGTTTTAAATGGCGTGCCCTTAAGCTCCAAACAGGGAATATGTTTCAGTAACAAATCAATAGCAAGTTTTTGAAATATCCAAAAGATCTGTTGTGGCGTGGCAATGATGCATTAGAATTTATTTAGATTTGCAATTAGTTTTGCTTTAACCTTTTAAAAATCACCGGTTAGCATAACCTGGAAAACTAGGTAAACTAAATATATAAAACAATATATAAAATTACTTTTTATATTGCGAATTCCTACCGCCCCAATCACCTCAGTTTTATCGGATTGGTATTTTGCTGAAAAGTGACGGTGATTGCATAGTTTATTTTGCATGTCTCCTAGCGGACGGCGAGAAATGCTAGTTGTAGCTTGGTTTGCCTGTTCTCGGACGGCGATTCGTACTTTGTTGCATGTGAAAGTTGATCGCGGCGATTCACCTACCTAACTGCTACGACGTGTAACTCGGGTTCGAACTCAACCTTACCACGTTACACTGTGACAAATATTACATTTTCTAACAACAAATACCAAGAACAGCGGGATAGAGTTAGTTTTGTCATACAAAAATCGTTTAATTTACACACTTTATTGTCGACAGTATGATAGCCGTAAGTGTTTCTATCAACTTATTTACCTTTCCAATTTTTATTTTAATCGTCTAACCTTTTGTAAGTAATATTTCGAATACTTTCCTTTCGCCTATGGCGGCATAGTTTTTACGCTTTGCTACTTTGAACTTTGGAACACACTTGTTATATACAAAGAATAAAAATTTAACTACTATCAGCCAAAATTTAACTGTCAGCCAACACTAATGCCAACACGAGACAGATGAAACCATTCATAGCGCAATGCTTCCGCCTGAAGGAGCTCAGTTGTTACGCTCGGCTTCTTTCAACTTTGGAACACACTGGTTATATACAAAGAATAAAAATTGAACTACTATTAGCCAACACGAGGCATATGAAACCAATCATCGCACCAATCACACTAGTAGATGTAATTAAATTGCACCTGCAAAAACCTGGATCCGCAATTTCTCGAAGCGTCGTTCCTACATGAATAGAATGTAGAGCCGGGACCGGCGGAAGATGATCTGCTGCAATTTCTAATAGCCATTTAAATAATTTTCAAGCCATCTGTACTTTTAATATATAGATTAGTTTAGGATAACTGAACTTGTATGCCATGACACATTAATATGTATTTTAACTTGCGAGTAAAGAATGTACGTAGCGTCATTGTACCTAACTTATCATCCACGAAATATATATGCAGATTTATATTATCAAAGAGGCGCTTATTAAGCGAGCTATCGTTAATACTCTGACTGAACGCAAATTTTTGTTCATAAAACAATCGCATCAGTGTCCGTTATATATGGTACGTATATAAATGGATGGTGAAATAGATGAAACAGTATGGTTTCACGAAAGAAGGCTTACTGAAGAAATTGTTGGAACGCCAAAATTGCAGGAACCACCGCTGCAGCGAGAAAGAAAAAAAACTGTTAGGTTTGTTTAGTTTTGGCAGTGCAATTCATAGGTTTGTTGTAAAATTAATTGTAACCTTTATACACTAAAAATCTGTTGCGATAGCATATATAGCATTGAACATTAAATTAAGCAAACTATAAATAAAGTACACATAAGTGTTAATAAGTATATACTTGCAGTGAAATGCAACATATCTTTTCAGTGTTGCTTTGGTACTCTGCCTGAACATTGGAGTGGATCCACCGGATGTAACCAAACCAGCTAATTGTGCACGGCTTGAGTGTTGGTTAGATCCAACTGCTATTAGCCAGCCGAAAGCATTAGAAGAAATAGGTACTGCATCAGAAATTAGTTTAATGCTGCGGGAGGTTGCCAACTGAATGATCTAGTTATATCTGTGCCAGTTGTTCTATAATGAGGTGAATACTTGACATCAGGTTGGTCTTAGTTTTTCTTTGCTCAAACGTTAAATGTAGTTTTGATATATGTATATGTTTACTTTGATGCTAGTCTTCATTAACCTAATTCTACTTAACGGAACGTAATAATACTAGAGTTTCCGTGGGCTCCTGGAGAGTGGGGTCAAGCCCCATCTACCAGTAGTAGGGGAGAAGGTGGGTGTAACAAAGTGTTGGGATATAAGTAAATTTTTTGTATTTAAAAATTCGTGGATTAACGCTTTACGCCAATACTAGATTAATATTTAGTACATATAGATCCAAATGTTGGAGTTTTAGGAACCATGCTTCGGCTTACAGTTCATACGCGGCGATAAACTGGTGTTAATTTATTATACATGAAAATCTGGAAATTATTGATAATTTTTGTTTTTTCAGGGGGATGTAGGGGAACTTTAACTGACAGGAGGGCTCATATTTGAATAAAACTCGAATTTGGGTGGGCTTTTCCTTCCACTAGGAAAACTTTAGTAATTTCACCCTAATATGCCGTACCCACTGAAAATTAAAAAATACATAGAAAACTTGGTTTACGCGTGAAAATATTAAAAAATATTTTGTTTTAGGTCAAGCGTTGCAAAAACAGTATAAGAGATGGCAACCTCGATCTCGTTACAAGCTTAGTTTAGATCCAACCGTTGATGATGTGAAAGAACTTTGTCTATCTCTCAGACGAAATGCAAAAGTAAGCAAAAACATGGCTGACAAATTTGTGTCTAAGCTATATTTTGATACATAATTAAATTAGTGCAAAATAAGTATTGACCAGAATATGTATATATTACACAGGGTGCAATCGGAATTCCGATTCCGATTACAATTCCGATTCAAAATGAGTTCCGATTACAATTCCGATTCAAAATGAGTTCCGATTCCGATTCCGATTGCACTATCAATCGGAATCGAAATTTTCACATTTTAATTTTTAGGTCTACTTGTGATATGTTGTATAAAAGTTCTGCATGATTTATCTATTAAATTGTACTTTCAACAGACATCCTTAATCAATATTATACTTCTTGTTAATACAAATTATCCGTATAGGCACAAAATTTGTAGTTCAGATTCCGGTATAATCCAGTTCTTTCACACTGACATTACAGATTTCCCGTGGCCAGAGGGTGCCGGGATCCATGGATCGGCGGTCTCAGTCTCGGTCTCGGCAAGTCTCGGGATTTGGCTTTTCTCGGTCTCGCTTTTGTTCAGTCTCTGTCGTTTGCAAACCGAGACCAAAGAGTGATAAAGCGATAAGCAATCGCAGAAGTTTTCCGTGTCCCGCAGCATTGGCCCTGAAGTTCTTGCTCATTTCGCCACCAACACAGACAGCGAACAATTATTGGAGCACAGCTACTTGGTTATACAGCGATTTCAGAAACAGAATGACCCCTCCGGTTATCTAAAATTCTACGTATTTTTGAAAGGAAAGCTACAGCACTTTGATCTTATTGTGACAAAATACAGATTGTTTCATTTTCGCGTTTATAGCGTTTAAGGTATCGTTTAAAAAATTATTTGTCATCCGTATTTATAATGTCACGCTATGTAAAATTTTTTAGTCGATTCGGTTTGCTCGGGTTCAAAAACAATACTATAGCTCTGAATTAGAGATTGTACCGAGGGTGTTTCCAGATAGTGGGATTTGTCTCGAGCCTGTTCGAAGGGCTAAGGCGACAGTACCCAACCGAAAAGTTAAGTAAAAATAAGTTTTGGCGGCATTTTATTAGTTTAATTGTATGAAGCGGAAATTTAAAGCAGATAAAAATATTAGAAAACTTTGTTAAAAAATCTTATTCTTATTTTCGTCAACGGTTAAATATTGACCGAGATGGACACTAAAGGTTCCGGTCTCGGTAGGTTGGGTCTCGGTCTCGCTTTTTTGAGATAGACCGCCCATCCCTGCCGGGGTCGGAGCTATACGGTACAGGAAAATATATTTTACCTGTCTGCATTCACGTGTTAAGAAGTTATTTTAAATTTCTAATCGGAATCAGAACTAATGGAGCATCCAAGTTATAATGGTCGCATAATATAAAAATTCGTCAAACCACCTGGTAAGGATCAGTGTGGAAAACGAAGCTGGAACCTGAGTCGCAGGTCCAATTCTATGCCCTACGTAGATCTATTAACTGCGTTTTTTTGATTCGCGCTTTTTTATTCTGTTGAGCATAGTCACGTATGCGCGAAGCGGAGACGTTTGGAGTAAGGTACGGGTGGGCATTTTTTGTTCACGAATCAGGGTACAAACAGAGTTGCTATTTCGGAACTTTCAACACATGTCAATATATCCGGGTGCGATCGGATACCACAAAATGCCAGAACCAGATGCCGTGGCCTAAGGTATTCAAAGGCTTTACGTAACAAAGCTGGCCCATGTTACTATAAAGGCCGTCCCAATTTCCCGGGACACAAATATACCCGGAGTGCACACTTATGCGCTCCTGTTTACATAAACACAGGCAGATATATATATTTACTTAGAATATATATGTATATATCTATCTGTCCGAAGTGTCCCAACTTTCCCAACTGTCCCATCTGTTCCATCTGTTTCATCTGTCCCAATTGTCCCAGCTGTCCCAAGTGTCCCATCTGTCCTAATTGTCCCATCTGTCTCAACTGTCCCATCTGTCTCATTGTCCCATCTGTCCCAACTGTCTCATCTGTCCCAAGTGTCCCATCTGTCCCATTTGTTCCAACTGTCCCAAGTGTCCCATCTGTCCCAACTGTCCCATCTGTCCCACTGTCTCATCTGTCCCAACTGTCCCGCTGTTCCAATTATATTTTTTGAATGTACACCTGGTACATTGCTGTCCCGGGAAAATGGGACGGGTACACCTGGTGCATTTCTGTCCCGGGAAAATGGGACGTCCTTTAATGTAACATTGGCCCAAAGCTTAATATCTCACGCCGATGAATTTTGAACACCTTAACAACGACCCTATTTCACTAATATGTTTTTGTAGTGTTGCGTTTAGCTGCAATATTTGTTTGGACCGTAATAGAGGTGGCTTAGGATCAGTTATGGGAGTCTCGGTCTCAGCAAGTCTAGATATCTGGCATTTCTTGGTGTCAGTTTTTTGAGTCGCGGTATCTTGAAACCGAGACAAGAAGTCTTGCATTCGGCAAATGCACGCTCTATTGTTGAAGTAAGTGATGCCTGATAGATGAATAAAATTTCGCTGTGAATCTATATATTATGTATCATGTTGCGACCGGATATCCGGCTGCGGCAAAAAATCGGCATCCGGCTCCGGTATTTTAACTTGCCGGACGTTTATGCCGACTGCCATGGAACAGATTGACTTAATTTTGCACATTATTTCTGGCATACATGTGTTCTAAATGTCTGCAATCGTCCGTGTACGTTTCAATCTTTGTTAGGTTACTATAACGCTGGAAAACCTGATAGACGACCAGTGATATTTTAAGGGTGTAAACAGTTTTTAGCGCATTTCAGTTCCTAGACCTAAGGCTTAACTTCAGCATAAATATATAAGTCTAAAACTAGGCCAACGCCTAAACGAAAATAATAGCCTCAATCCTAAGCAGAAATGGACCGAGACTCGAGACCTGACTACCGAGACCGGAAACATAAAGTCTCGATCTTGACCAATTTTTTGTCATCATCGAAAAAAATTAAAAATTTTAAAATAAATTATTTCTACGTAGTTTTTTATGTTTTTCATAGTTTTTTGAGTTTTTCTCAGAATATCTGCCCATAATTATTTCGCAACTATGAAAATCTATAAATTCACAGCGATACTTCAACGACACGGCCGTACGTATTTTGCCAAATCCTCGACTTTTGCCCCGGTTTCAAGATATCGAGATTCAAAAAACAGACACCAAAACCTGCCATTTAATTTTTTTATCATAATTTATATTGTTTTTGTAAAATTATATAAACCGTTTCTATGACTACGGTGCAACCGTAACAAACATATCGCGAATTTAATTTTTCCTGGCAGTTTTGATGAACGTAGAAGTTTTAGGCAATTGTTACTGTTTCTTTCGTGTATCTAAAAAATCTGGGTAACTGGTTAAAACTGTAACGAAAAATGCGGAAAATATGTTCTGAAAACTGGGCGGACTCGCTGGACACCAAGTTTAGTCTGTGGGATTTACAGGTAACTGACAAATCAAAATGCTGTTACAGGAGGAACGAGTGTTGTTTCATTACAATGGACACGGTGTACCAAAACCAACGACAAATGGTGAAATTTGGGTATTCAATAAATCGTACACGCAGTATATACCGTTGTCGATTTTCGACTTGCAGTCTTGGATGGGCGCTCCGTCTATATTTGTATATGACTGCAATAACGCTGGACTGATTGTGGATAGTTTTTTAAAGTTTGCAGGTGGATAAGCCTGTGTGCTTTAACTGTTTGAATAAATAGAATATTTCTTGGTTAAACAGTTTTCGAATTAATGTCGTTTTGCTTTTTATTGCTATATTTAGTGAGATACCTTTACCACTAACGACGTAAAACCTTATGACAGCCAAGCGAAAAACTATATTTATTGTTGCGCATGCAATTAGTAGATTATTTTTACGTGCATTGTTTGTGTTTTAAAGAGCAACACGACAAAGAGTATAACGAAGCTTTACGGTTACAACAGCAGTCGGATGCGTCGCATCACTCATGTACCACTCACGGTGATGGTGGCCCCAATGACGACCTGGGACCAGACAATTTGCACAATGTAACGTCAAAACAATTCTCCAATAGTGCCGCTGGGTCTACTGCAGCCAGTTCATCCGGTGTCCCGTCTCAGTTAGTGCTCTCAGAAGACTCGACAATGCTAATATTCGGATCTAGTCATGGACCACCGAATTACAAGCGACACTGCATTCAGTTGGCGGCGTGTCAGCGTGATCAGTTACTGCCGATGAATCCTGAGCTGCCAGCTGATTTGTTTACAGCGTGCTTAACGACACCGATACGGGTGAGGGTGGCGCTTTAATTAATGTGCGGCAATGTCCGGTGCCGAAGTGTACGCAAGTAAAAAAATTTGTGTAACAAATATATTATGTGATGTCATGCTGCAAACGCAAATCACGTGCGTTGCCGGACGATGCCTTTAAAATTATGAATAGACGTACATCCAGTAGTGAGAAGAAAAAAGGGTTGGTTAGAGGTGCTATGCATTGTGTATATATGAGACTCATGTTTCTGTAACGTTGCGTGCGGTTGCAATAAATTATTTGTTTTGGCCCATATTACTTTTTAGGTATCCAGTTTTTATGGGTACTATAAAATAGAGGTGTCTAGGATCAGGGTCCGAAGTACCGGTTTCAACAAATCTCGGTATTTGGCAGGTCTCGTTTTTTTTGAGTCAGTGGTTTGGAACTGACACCAGTAGTTGAGGATTTAGCAACTGCTGGTTTGCCGAATTCGAACCCGAATCCGAATCCTGCATGTTGTCAATTTCAGATATATCTATAATTTGTTTCAGAATATCAACACAATGCCAGCCGTATAACTTTTAATACGTTAATATATTTCGTCCCGACGTCAGTTCTGAGATTTCTCACCTGAAATATAAAATATTGATTTTTATAGCATGGTATTTAAAAATTTTATTGCTCAAAAATGAAAAAACATATTGCCGAAATTTGTTGGATTCGGCTTTTGGATTCGGCTTTTCCACAACCGAATCCGAATCCGAACCTCAAATTTTTGCCGAATCCGAATCCGAACCTTTGTTGCCATCCTGGCCTAGGGCGTAAATGGATAGTCAAAATAACGGAAACAGAAACGGAAATGGATATTGAAGTATAAAAAATTTAAAGGATGATTTTTTCGTATTTCTGCCAACACAATTGACGTGTGTAAATGGTTAGCAGGCTTTCTCAAATTTTAACGATAAAATTTCGGATTCATTGAAATTTTTAAGGTTTTGGATGCATTTTGTAATTTTTATTTCATTTCGAACAGTTGCAACATATCTGCAATGAAAAATTGCGAGATATATACATGATTTATAACTAATTTAGACGTAAAATAACAGAATTTTCGTTATTTCTATAACGGAAAAAGACAGCTATTTTAACGGAAACGGATATCCGGTTACACCCTGGCGATGTCAGTTGAAAAAATTTCGCTGTTAATCTGTGGTTTTTCACAGTTCTGCAGCTATGAACAGATATTCTGAAAACACACAGAGAACTGTTGAAAAACGCAAAAAACTGCGAAAAAAACTTTGAAAATAATTTATTTTGAAAATAATTTTATTCGGTGATGAGCAAAAATTTACCGTTTCCGAGTCTTTTCAAGGCCGGTCTTGATAGTCGGGTTTCGGTCTTGGTTTTGATAGAAAGACTCTCCATGTCTGACTGGGATTAAGGCTAAAATTTTTACTTGTGCACAGGCTTAGGCTTAGTTACAAACTTATTTTTACGCTGACGTTTAGGCTTAGCCTTAGGAATGGAGACATGCTGTTGGCAAGTTTATACTGGATACAGGAACCGAAACGTGTTTTGTGCGTGGAAAAGTCATCAGTATATTGAATTCTAGTTACGTTTGTTGTTTATTTACGTATAATATACGTGTAATACTTTATAATATATTTTTTTATAGATGGCTGTTTTGTGGTTTATACACAAAAACAAATTTGATGTGAAATTGCAGCCAGAAGATGTCGAAAAAATTCCAGGTCAGCGAATTATATGTTTTGATAAAAATATTTATGCAGTTTTCTGTTGCGCAACTGAGTAGTACTTTATTGTCACCGCTCTCGGCTGGTAACTCTTGTTTTCGCTAGAGTATATTGTCAAAGAAATATGTATTGTGGATGTACAAGAGCGTTTTTGAAAATTGAATTCTGGGTTAGAATTTGATCACAGTTTATATTAACAGATTTTAGTCCCTTTTGGGTAGTATGGTCAATGTAGGTTTATAATAAGGCCGTAACATTTGTATATGTCTATACGTAAGCTTAAGCAAAAAATTTCGTTCTGTAGCAGAAAATACTTTAGCAGCAGTGCTAAATTATCCTGCGTAAGCATAAAAATTAAGCTTTATTAAGATTATGTATTTAAGACAATAAATTCAAACAAATCCAGTTATTTGTGTCTTATATTTTAGAACCAAGAAGTCCTGTTTTCCAAAAAACAGTGTTGTGAATTTAAACAACATACATTTTTTACTTTCACTTAAAGGCCATTATACTTCAAAACTGATGTTCTTATGAGCGTCCTATAAACAATCAAAAGTCTGTTTTACCTTTTGTGTAGTTCAGACTTTCCCACTCTAAATTTGCATAGATGTATCTTAGGTTGCAAAATTAGGAAAGTTCGTTGAGCTTCAACTCACGGAGGCGCAGTGTCGAAAAAATTGCAGGGCTGTGTCTTATATTGCAGACTTTTGCCAATTTTTTTGTGATATGTTATGGCGAATTTGCAACTAAGCTGACAAAAATTCACGACCTATATTTCAGAAAGGTTTTAGAATTTAACCTCTGTAACTTGAGATAATTGTCGAGAGTATGTTATCAGATAATGTAAAAGTTGAATTTCAGACATTGTTTGTTATACAAAATTAGTTTTGTGTTTACATCGCGAAAACATCTATGGCTCTAAAGTTTGTTTTTAGCTGTATAGATTGGGTAACCTCGCGGTTACTACAGATTTCACTTTTAGTCAAATAGCTCGTTTCTTTTCTGATTAATTCGTTAGGTTTGGCTATATGTTACCAAACAGCATCAGTTTTAGACCGATATTCGTAAATGATTAATTTTGGTTACTAACTCATTTGATATCCCTTGTTTTCCGCGTCTGTGAGACGAAAATATGCTAAATGATTTTTGTTCGAATTTTTCTGGCGAGTGAAGACTTGATTAACAAACATTATGTCAACACTTAGGCAATCATGATAAGCAGGTTCTTATAGTTTCAACAGAGTTTGTGTTACCATCTCATGATAAATGCCGCAGACTTTCAAACGCGGTCTGAATGTTGTCATGCGCTATTAGCATTCAGCAGGGCTAACTGATGCCATAGAGGGTGATATTTGCTATTCGGTATTTTTATGCTAGCAAGTTTTTAGGTCAGTTGCCTGACCGACGTACAGTATTAGGCGAGCTAAATTGGATATTTACCGCAATCACCGATACAATCGCATGGAATACGCTGCCTCGGGATTTGTTTCAAAAACTGTTTCGTCAAGATTTGTTGGTGGCGTCGATATTTCGTAATTTTTTGCTTGCCGATCGAGTAATGCGCGCATACCATTGTACACCGTTGTCACAGCCAGCACTACCGTCCGCTACCCACGAACATCCGCTGTGGACCGCGTGGGATTTCGCGCTTGATGTCGCACTGGGTCAGTTACCAGGCGTATTATCGGTAAGTTTTAGGTGAAGTGTTTATTGGAGAAGCCTTGAGTCGAAAGACGATGGGTCTTTGTTTGGTGAAAAATGGTTTTTGTACGCGTACGACTACTGTTGTGTAGCTTCACGTTATTGGCTTGTTCAGAGGTGCTAGAGCACGCGCATTAATCGAGGTAGAAACTGATTTTCAAATACAAATCAAGCCGTTACTTGAGTTATGAGAACTTTTGTTGTGTTGCTCACTGTGCAATTTCTAAAATATTTTCTTTAAAGGGACAAGCTGATTATATGCATAGTTCGTTTTTTGAAACACAGCTTACAGCATTTCAAGTTTGGCTTGAATTTGGCTCTAATCGTCGCGTACCTCCACAACAGCTGCCAGTGGTTTTACAAGTAAGTGATGTACCCGGTGGCTGCCTAAAAACTGCCTTAAATGAGTTTGGAATTAGATTTAGATGAAAACATGTTTTTAAGAAGTCT
>JASANG010003540.1:0-17489 GCA_030248215.1 Enoplolaimus lenunculus
TTATAATTTCTGTTAATTGCACCAAGTAAGTAAGTGTGGGTTTCTTATACACTTTTCCCACAAAAATTAGCGTTAAAGTTTAAGGCTTAGGTTTATGCATAGATGAATCTTTTCGTAACCTAAACCTAAGCCTGAACCTATTAAAGGGTAGATGTGGCGGAAGGTGTACAACAGCGCAGGATAGTAATGCGTATGTCATACGTAAGTAACGTTTGGGTTCAGGCTTTGTTTTAACCCACACTCCGCTGACCTTCGTTACTGATATATATATTATATATATATATATTCGGAATTGCAACTATCCGTTGAATTAAACGTTTATTTGCTTTGTGTCAATAACTTCAGCGATAATGCAAGGTTACACTTAGGAATGTACTTTCGAAACTAAGTACGCTTTAAAGTTTCGAACTCATCTTTATGTGATTCTGGAGCCGTTTATGCGCTACGGGATAATTGAGCTTTATGGACTCATCCACTTACGAACTCTAATTTGGGATACAGACTCCTATTGATTGGGACTCAAAATGGCGACCCCCTCTTATTACCCTTCTCTTATTCGGGTCACTTACAGTAACCGTAATCATTTGTTTTTTACATTTTTCAGTTGGCAATCCAACCGATTACGGGTTCATTGCTGATTTTCCGGTGCTAATATCGTTTCACAAGGGTATTCCGCGTGGGAAACTCGTTGAAATCATTGCTCGGCTTCGATACACCGTGTCTACTGGCACGTACGTGTTGATGGTTGGAACTGGCGAATCACAAATGCGCATTAATCGTTTGTTTTTTTAGTTTTATTTACATATATTTTTTTATTTTAGTTTCTCACGTTTTGAATAGTGTTACGGTCCAGCTTAGTCCAGCAAAATACTAAGCGATCCACGTTTTTAGTGTCGTCCCATCGAACATTTTAAGAGGTGCGTTTGTTGAAATTTTGTTTGGGGTCGATGTCGGTTTTACTGAGGGTACCCAAAACGTTTTACGGAGGACTTTCAACCTGGCCCTGGTAACTCGTTGGCTACGGCGTTTACTAGGAAACTACATTCGTGTCAATATATATTGGTATATATAGAAATCTATATATTAAAGCTGGAATGCCCCACATACGTAGTTTGGGCAACTTTCCAGCATTAATTTGTTTACGATATTATTTCTAAGAACAGAAATGTGATTGTTCTCTAAAGAGAAAATTTGCATACAGATTGTTGTGTATTCGCTAACTTTTGCGCATTGCGCAAAACTGGCTGACTAGTTTATATTTATATATCAAGAATTTGTCCAGTGTTCTCGTTTTACCTGTTGTATTTTTCTGTTTAATTTGGTTTGTACGCCACTTTAGGGTTGCGCTATACTTTTGTTGAAGTCAGGCGCCGTCCGTCACCGGGCGTCACTGTGCGTCACCCGTCCGGCGCCGTCCGTTACCATGCTGTATCGTACGCAAGTAGCTCACGTACGATAACCTATGGTGACGGACGGTGACGGACGGCGTCGTACGAGTGACGGACGGCAACAGACGGCGCCAGACGTCGAGTATGACCACAACCCTCACTGTATCATTCACCAAGAGGGTACACATGGTGTTTCTTTGTCATATTCTATTCGACTTCCGCTGAAAGTTTATCCCTTCAAATCTTCAAATATCGTTGAGTTTGGTTTAAATTTTATTTTTTTTCACTTTCAGTTTGCATCGCAACGGTTCACAGCAACCGCATCCCTCCGACCAACGCAGAACCTTCAACTT
This sequence comes from Enoplolaimus lenunculus, assembly GCA_030248215.1. Taxonomy (NCBI): domain Eukaryota; kingdom Metazoa; phylum Nematoda; class Enoplea; order Enoplida; family Thoracostomopsidae; genus Enoplolaimus; species Enoplolaimus lenunculus. The sequence goes on from JASANG010003540.1 coordinate 1,742, forward strand.
TCGTTGAAACCAACGGTCGTTTTCGAAGAGCTCAAGCTCGGAGTCGGCGAAAGAAATCGGACAATGTTTTATTGAACACAAATCAATGGAACACTCGATCTTCTGAGTTTGACAACTGGAACTATTATTGGATTCCGGCAAATTCACATCAGATCAACATATTCCGCTCTGAAACGCAAAGCGACAACGCTGAAGCCAAACAACGATCGTTTGGTGCCGATCAGGTGATTACCATGGCAAACGTCGAGGTCAAAACGTCAGAAGCCCACTGGAAACCTGTTTATAGCAACGCTGGGCCAGCGACGATGGCATTCAAACACAGGAGACCCAAAGGACTACGAGTACCTCAAATTCTGCAACTTCACAAAAAAAAACGGACGCAAACAACAACCCCCGAGAAGCAACCACACCAAACAAAAAGCACCCCCCACCCCAACAAAAAGAGACGACCACAGCGAAACCCCCCCCCCCAACAACCCCAAAAACAGAAGACTAGCCCACCACAATAAACAGCCAGCCAGCAACCTCAACACATCACCTAAGCACCAACACCAGCCCCAGAGCGACAAACCGACACCACAAACCAGAACACACCAGACAAAAACACCGATCCCCGACCCGAGCAGCTCCCAAAACACCTCAACGAAAAACTCGCGAGAGCTAACACAAGACTAAAGCGAAAAAAAACAAAACCGCCGAAGCGAATAAAGACAAAAAAAACACCAACCCTCGGAATGAACAGGAGCAACTCACGCGCACCATACCAGCCCCACTCAAGCACCCGAGCCGCACCATAGATGACGAGCTACCCGTACCGATACAGCAGAACGCAGCCGACGGAGCACACGGACGCCCGGACCGACGCGCCTGACATAGCGCGAACCCCTAAAGCCGAATTCAAATAGAATACACGCGAAACACGACAATCTTATATAAATCTGAGCTCACCATTCGCAATGCGCAAAATCAGCCGCGACAATGTATCCGAATTCTCTTTAAAAAAACAATCACACTCTTAAAATATTAAACAAAAATCTAAAGCCAAACTACATGCATTCCACCAATATATAGATTCTATATACCAATATACAACACAAAACGCCAGCACAACCAGCCAGAAAGTCCTCCATAAAACTTAGTGTACCATAACATAGAGGCTTAAATTTTTTGATTTTTACTAGTACCCAAAACTTACGAGACTCAACCCCCTAACTGCTACGCGTACTAGAAACTACATCTAATATATATTATATATAGAAATCTATATATAAAGCTGAATCCCCACAACAGTCAACTCCAGCAAATTTACGATATATTCTAAAACAGAAATATCTCTAAAGAGAAAATCATACAGATTATCGCTAACTCGCACGCAAAACCACTAGTATATTATATATAAAATTTCACTCTTACCTTATTTCTTAATTTACGCCACTAGCGCTATACTAATAGCGCAGCCGTACCGCGTACCGTAGCCGCGCGCGCCACCATCTATAGTCCAAAGCTCACGACGATAACCTATACGACGAACGACGCGACAACATAACGTAGCACCAGATAGTATACCACAACCCCACTATATCACCAAAACACATTCTATATCTATCACCCGCAAATATCCCCAAATCAAATATATTAAATTTATTTTCACTCATCATCAACGACACAACCACACCCCACCAACCAAAACCACCAAACCAACACCAAACTCAACCACAAAAAATACAATTATAACACAAATAAAACACCATCAACAACAACACACCCAAACACAAATAACAACCCAAACCAAACACAACCAACCAAACAACATCCAAAACCACAAACATCACAAAACCAAACCCACAAACCCACCCCAGCACCACACAAACAACCCCAAAACACAACCCGAAACAACTACGAAAACAGATTTCGCACAGCGGACGCAACCACTTCGGATGCATAATTTTGAATATCAACCAGGACATAATTCCGCCCCGGAACGAGAAAGCCAGAAGGCAGCAATCCTTTCGCTGGACCGAATCCGGCAAAATTTTCATCGTTCGATCAATATTTGAATTCTAAGATTCGGCATATGGCCAACAGCGGTGCCGACAAAGAACCGGTTATTAGTGACGTCGGCACTGAAAACACGAGAATAACTGGATTTAAAACACTCCGGAACGGAGAGGTCAACTCGAATGGGAATTCAATAACAGGTGTGGAGGATACTGAACCAGGGGATGGCGAAAGAACAAAAAAAAAGCCGCAAGGGGAAAAAAAACAAGAACACAACACAACAAAGAAGACACCAACAGGAGGACGAAAGACAAGGACGGGAACGCACACCAGGTCCCGCCGCCAGGGGCCCAAGCCCCCAATCAAGCACCACGCCCCCCACCCGCCAAGACCAGAACAAGAGAACAAACGGAGCGGGGGAGCCGGGGCAACAGAAAAACCCCCACGACACCACGACCCCTCTCCACCCCACCCCCCATCCCGGGGACGAGGCAGCAGGAAGGAGGGGGGGGAAGACAGTGCACAAAGGGAAGAGGTTATCCAGGAAACCCCCGGAAACCTCGCCCGGGCCCGAAACCTAAATTCCCCCCGCCCGAGCGAGAAAAGACACAAACTAACGACCGACGAGGGGACGACGAGATGCGGGAGTAGACAAGGGGACACCGGACGAACACGGATGTTAATCCCCGGGTACCCCCCGGGATCCCCTATTAACCCCAGATTTACGCAAAACACCCACCAATTAGACAACACGGAAAAAAGAGCACGAAAAGAATACTAACGAACCTACCAAAAACCACAACACAAACCAACACCTAAGCAAAACCCCAATACAGCAACCCAACAAAACGATAAACACAAAACTCAACCTACAACCTCACACTCCACAACCCATCCACTAACCGACCCCGCACCCCTCTACACAAATCAAGAAACTCCACTAAACAACACAAAGACCCACGACAACTTATTAGTCTAAATCTACCTACCTCCCAGCACAGACCTCCACTCACTAGGGTTGTATACTTCAGTGTAAAAAGAATGAATCACCACTAACGAGTTATCTCAACTCAAAAAAACGAAACAAAAAGTACACGGCTCACTAGCTGAGCCAAACTATTCTACCAAAAAAACAAACCTCCGGAAACACCACATGACCTCAGCAACACTGCGGCCAAACGTCACAGGACCAAAAAGCGAACAACCCCTAAACCACCATAGCCTACCCCAAACCCAAAAAACACACAATACAACCAAACCAGAGAACATCGATTTAAGAGTAGCAGAAATGGGAAACACAAAGCCGTCAGCGCCACCAAAAACACAAAAAAACCAAAGAACACAAAACGTAACCACAACCGTAAATCAAAAGACACACACAACATCCTAAAAACCCCACCCGAACCACAACCAAAAAAACCAAAGGGAAGAAAAACCAACCACACACCAAAAAAAAAACAAAAAACACAACCACCAACAAAAACACACACCAAACAACAAAAAAAAAAAAAAAAAAAACACAACAAAAAAAAAAAAAAACAATTTGGTCAAACTTGAAATCGCCTGGGATCCGTCGACGCTGCGATTTTCCGAGAAATCGTCAAAGTTTATTGATTTGTTGCGGATGCGTTGCATTCGGTTACAGTCGTTTGTTCTGGTCGAAGGCGAGTACTACGAATTGGTGAAGTCGAATTTTGAACGCGCTGGCCAGTTGGCGATTGTTAAATCGAGTAATTGCAATTTTACCACTTTATGCCCGTTGCTCCAGTATATTAGTCCGTTGAACTTTAATTGATTTTATTTTCAACGCTGCATTCACTGTAAACTGCAGTGAGTTGAGTTTAAGTCTCAGAGTGAGTTAAACTACTCAGTCTGAGTTAGGACTATCAGAACTCAAATTTGTGAGTTGATTCAACTCTATCTGAGAGTGAACTGGTCGACTCACCCGGAATCGTATCAACTGAGAGTGAAAATCAGTTCAACTCAGAGTGAGTTTATTAATTCTTATTGTTATTAACTCAGAAATACTAACTCACAATGCTGAGTTGATTATTTAACTCATTGGAATTTACAGTGTTGGAACACGTTTCAATTAACCCTTTCTCAAATGAATAATTTCCATTTCAATTATAGACATATTTTAAATGCTAATTTTCGAACCCCAGAATTTCGTGTATGCAAGGCGTTTGCGACCACTACTCAGCTATACACAGGAGCTTGACGTTTGAGCCCGAAGGCGCATTCAAATCTTGGATATTTTGTACTGCGCCTAAGGCCAAATAGAAGCCTATTAGACTTTGGAAAAGTTTTTAGGCTAAAAGTTGTAAATACTCGACAAATGATTGGCTGTGCCAATCACCGTTGCTTTGTATCTTTGAAATTTAATAAATTTAGAAGTTTACATACGATCCTGACGGCCCATGTATTGAACAGGGCCAGATCGTTTTCCGGCGGACCCGTAATAGAGTCAGTTTTAGCTTTATGCTAACTTTTTTGCTTAGGCTTAGGCTTAGGCTTAGCCTTAGGCTTAGCCTTAGGCTTAGGGATAGGCTCATCCTTACGCATAGGCTTAGGCTTAGGGCTAGGCTTAAGCTTAGGAATATGCTTTATACTACTGTTCCAGCCCTGTTCTATACATTGGCTGTCTTGTTTATAAAATGAAAATAAAGTACACTCAAGTAAAAAAATTGTATTCCAAATAATCGACTTGAGAGGTGAGACCGCAGTGGTTCTGAAATTATGTGCAGTATACGCAAGTTTATAATTAAAGTCAAAAAGTTTACTAAAGTTTCGCAGCGCACCGTTCACCAATTGTAAAGTTACAAGACGTATCACCAACTCGTAACTGATGCTACACAAATTTGACACTACAGCCCCGAATTGTAAGCCAGGATTCGAACGCCGATTCTCGGAGGATGGAAGGATTTAACCAACAGCGAATTCGTGGGCCCATGTATAGAACAGGGCCGGATCGTCCCATGTATAGAACAGGGCCGGATCGTTTTATGGAGGGGCTATAATAGAGTCAGTTTAAGCTTTAGACTAATTTTTTGCATAGGCTTAGGCTGGGGTATAGGCTTATCCATACGGTTAGGCTTAGGTTCAGGCTTAGTCTTAGGTTTAGGAATATGCTTATACTACTGTTCCGGCCCTGTTCTATACATGGGCCAATTTGTGCATAGTCTGCGCTAAATCACAGATCATGAGGACATCCGGTAAATACAACCGGATTAACATCCGTGTTCGCATGAACCACTCTCAAATACTGCAACACCTCGTAGTCCCATCGTTTGAAAAATTCTGTCCTGTCTTGCGCAAGGACGACATAATTTTGGCACCCAGGCAGTCCCGAAGTTTCCGTGAATATCACATACCGCATCTGCCTTGTATAAGATCCGCTCTCTCCCGCAGCGTTGCTATTGCCGGAACCGGATGTTGAATACAGTGGAAACAGGTCGTCATAGTCTGTAGGCTGTTTGTCTGGCACGCCAACTCCGCTGGAACTTTTGTCTTGGTCTGGACTGTTCACCGGTAGGGCGCTTAATTCGAATTGGGACCCTATGACGCCACGAGATGGTACTGATTGCGGTCCACGCGTTTGATCTTCATGTTCCTGTCGGCGGTTTTTTGATTTGCTGATGTCCTGATTTTTATACTCTTGCCGGCTGTTTTTTGATCTTTCGCCATTCCATGATTCAGAATCCTCAACACCTGTTATTGAATTCCCATTCGAGTTGACCTCACCGTTCCGGAGTGTTTTAAATCCAGTTATTCTCGTGTTTTCAGTGCCGACGTCACTAATAACCGGTTCTTTGTCGGCACCGCTGTTGGCCATATGCCGAATCTTAGAATTCAAATATTGATCGAACGATGAAAATTTTGCCGGATTCGGTCCAGCGAAAGGATTGCTGCCTTCTGGCTTTCTCGTTCCGGGGGCGGAATTATGTCCTGGTTGATATTCAAAATTATGCATCCGAAGTGGTTGCGTCCGCTGTGCGAAATCTGTTTTCGTAGTTGTTTCGTGTGAAGTTGCAGAATTTGAGGTACTCGTAGTCCTTTGGGTCTCCTGTGTTTGAATGCCATGCGTCGCTGGCCCAGCGTTGCTATAAACAGGTTTCCAGTGGGCTTCTGACGTTTTGACCTCGACGTTTGCCATGGTAATCACCTGATCGGCACCAAACGATCGTTGTTTGGCTTCAGCGTTGTCGCTTTGCGTTTCAGAGCGGAATCTGTTGATCTGATGTGAATTTGCCGGAATCCAAGAATAGTTCCAGTTGTCAAACTCAGAAGATCGAGTGTTCCATTGATTTGTGTTCAATAAAACATTGTCCGATTTCTTTCGCCGACTCCGAGCTTGAGCTCTTCGAAAACGACCGTTGGTTTCAACGAAAGTTGAAGGTTCTGCGTTGGTCGGAGGGATGTGGTTGCTGTGAACCGTTGCGATGCAAACTGAAAGTGAAAAAAAATAAAATTTAAACCAAACTCAACGATATTTGAAGATTTGAAGGGATAAACTTTCAGCGGAAGTCGAATAGAATATGACAAAGAAACACCATGTGTACCCTCTTGGTGAATGATACAGTGAGGGTTGTGGTCATACTCGACGTCTGGCGCCGTCTGTTACCGTCCGTCACTCGTACGACGCCGTCCGTCATCGTCCGTCACCATAGGTTATCGTACGTGAGCTACTTGCGTACGATACAGCATGGTAACGGACGGCGCCGGACGGGTGACGCACAGTGACGCCCGGTGACGGACGGCGCCTGACTTCAACAAAAGTATAGCGCAACCCTAAAGTGGCGTACAAACCAAATTAAACAGAAAAATACAACAGGTAAAACGAGAACACTGGACAAATTCTTGATATATAAATATAAACTAGTCAGCCAGTTTTGCGCAATGCGCAAAAGTTAGCGAATACACAACAATCTGTATGCAAATTTTCTCTTTAGAGAACAATCACATTTCTGTTCTTAGAAATAATATCGTAAACAAATTAATGCTGGAAAGTTGCCCAAACTACGTATGTGGGGCATTCCAGCTTTAATATATAGATTTCTATATATACCAATATATATTGACACGAATGTAGTTTCCTAGTAAACGCCGTAGCCAACGAGTTACCAGGGCCAGGTTGAAAGTCCTCCGTAAAACGTTTTGGGTACCCTCAGTAAAACCGACATCGACCCCAAACAAAATTTCAACAAACGCACCTCTTAAAATGTTCGATGGGACGACACTAAAAACGTGGATCGCTTAGTATTTTGCTGGACTAAGCTGGACCGTAACACTATTCAAAACGTGAGAAACTAAAATAAAAAAATATATGTAAATAAAACTAAAAAAACAAACGATTAATGCGCATTTGTGATTCGCCAGTTCCAACCATCAACACGTACGTGCCAGTAGACACGGTGTATCGAAGCCGAGCAATGATTTCAACGAGTTTCCCACGCGGAATACCCTTGTGAAACGATATTAGCACCGGAAAATCAGCAATGAACCCGTAATCGGTTGGATTGCCAACTGAAAAATGTAAAAAACAAATGATTACGGTTACTGTAAGTGACCCGAATAAGAGAAGGGTAATAAGAGGGGGTCGCCATTTTGAGTCCCAATCAATAGGAGTCTGTATCCCAAATTAGAGTTCGTAAGTGGATGAGTCCATAAAGCTCAATTATCCCGTAGCGCATAAACGGCTCCAGAATCACATAAAGATGAGTTCGAAACTTTAAAGCGTACTTAAGTTTCGAAAGTACATTCCTAAGTATAACCTTGCATTATCGCTGAAGTTATTGACACAAGGCAAATAAACGTTTAATTCAACGGATAGTTGCAATTCCGAATATATATATATATAATATATATATCAGTAACGAAGGTCAGCGGAGTGTGGGTTAAAACAAAGCCTGAACCCAAACGTTACTTACGTATGACATACGCATTACTATCCTGCGCTGTTGTACACCTTCCGCCACATCTACCCTTTAATAGGTTCAGGCTTAGGTTTAGGTTACGAAAAGATTCATCTATGCATAAACCTTAGCCTTAAAACTTAACGCTAATTTTTGTGGGAAAAGTGTATAAGAAACCCACACTTACTTACTTGGTGCAATTAACAGAAACTATAATGTGCAATTCATATATACATACATACATACATATATACAAGGCAAATTTTTGTCAATGTTTACTTTCAATTTTGACACAAACAGGCATTCGCCCGGGTAACAACAAATCGTTCATACTCATTTTAATCGCTGACCGGTTATCATGACGTACCGACGAAACCAGATCACTCACTGACGCCATATGCAATAAATGATGACGTATGTAGTTGTCATTTGCATAAATCTGAAACAACAACAACAACAACAACAACAACAACAACAACAACAACAACAACAACAACAACAACACAATAACATGACAATACGGAATCGGAGTGAAGAGAACGCCTTTGTTGGTTCTTTGCCGCCAGCTGAAAATGTCTTTGACATTAGGAACCAGGGTTGTCGACAGGAAAAAAATTACCGGAAAAATGGCTTTTTTCCATTTTTTCCATTTTTTCCGAGGGGGGTGGAAAAAATGGGAAAAAATGGAAAAATATTAAATGTTTTTAATATAATTTGCAACGAAATATGATATAAAGTTTTAAGATGACATGTAACTAATTTACATTCAACACATTAACAGTGACCGTCAGCGTAGGCATACGACCACCAGGACACTATGTCCAAAGCGCGAAAATTGCAGTATAAAAATACATTATAGTGGATTTCTGAATTGAAGCTTTGCCACGAGATTTAATGTAAAACCAAAACTATATATGCATCTCGTTCGGTTAGCTCACCAGGTTTCATCGACAGTGGGGCCAAACTTAGGACGCTCAAAATTGAAAGCTTGCCTTTAATCGCATGAGTTAACGCAACAATACTTCTAGCTTCAACCTCGCTTTGTTCGCGAGCCTGCAGTAATTGGGGAGTTTTCATGTCAGAAACAACCCAAAAGTGTCTTGGGATTAAATATATACTTACAAAAAACAAGTGTGACTTGCTTAGCTCGCTCCACTCACGAGTTTTTGATGTTCTGATGACATCCCCCGATGATTCCACGTCCAAACTTAAATTTTAAAAAGTTCGAATTTTTAAGGTCCAAAATTTCCCCATTGGACCTAAAATGTTTTGTCAAAAAATTAGACAAATTATATACCATTTGACACAGATTGCGGAGCTAAGACGAATATTGTTAAATGTTCTTCAATCAGACGTCTGGGTAACGAGTTTTCAAACACCTACATTTGGCGCCGAACCGTGATCGCTGGCAGCGCGCGAAATCAGTTATTTGACAACAACTCGTTAAGCAGACATCTGATTGCAGAAACCACTCGACTCAGCTCTACAGACTGCGTCAAATGATATTTAACTCGTCCAACTTTTCGAAAAAATTGTTTTTGAGTCCCAATTGGTGACTTTGAGGCCTTAAAAATCGAACTTTGCAAAAATTCAGATTTTGCCAAGAAATGATACAGGGCATGTTATCAGAAGATCAAATATGCACAAAGCTTCAAAATCCATTTTCAGGAACGACACACAGTGGTATTCGCTGACTTTTACAAGCAAGTTTGAAAGTTTTCTAGACGGGCCAACATTTTACCAGGGGGCTAATCCCACCTGGTTCCCCCCTTAATAGTGACGAGCTTGGATGCACTGAGGGCCAACGAAATTATGACTTTCTCCGATCGCTTTGACAAAGTTAATTTGATAGCTCGATGAAACAAATAGGCTTTAGAACAAATCGGCCCATGTATAGAACAGTGCCGGAGCAGTAGTATAAGCATATTCCTAAGCCTAAGCCTAAGCCCAACCCTAAGCGTAACGATGAGGCTATTCGTAAGCCTAAGCGTTAGCCTAAGCAAAAAATAGCCTAAAGCTTAAATTGACTCTGTTATAGCCGCTCCGGAAAACGATCTGGCCCTGTTCTATACACGGGCGAACAAATCTATACGCACGCTTAAGTGATTGGCGCGGTCTTCAAACCCGAATCTGTGCCCATTGCCAAAGTCTGTCGTCATCAGCTTCGATAAGTTGGTTAACGCTTACCTGATACCATACCCCGGGTAACTCATTAAGAGGTATTTGTTTGCAGTCACCGCAACCAATAGGAATCATTTGATGTCCACCGTTTGGAAATGACACTGATGGTAACTCAAGTTCGTTGTTCAATTGAACTGGAAGCGACATTTCAACCCGAGGAGCAACTTGAGCGAACAAACTTTTCAACGCAAGTTGAATCGAATTCATCAATTGCGCCTCAGAGCTGGCGAGCAAAAGGGTCAGCAGTAGTGTGTGCCATATGTTCATATTTGGTTCCCTGAGCTGGTTTAAGTTCACTTTGAAACTCTACATTTTTGTGTTATGCTATCATCTTCAATATTTTTCCCAAAATTATAGGATTTGGCTAAATTTTAAATTTGTTTACAACTGAGCTGAAATATTTCATTGAGTACTGTAGTGACTCGAATAAGAGGGGGGACTGATATTTATTTAGCCTCTCCAGACGATACTTCCCCCCTGGTATTCGGTTACGTACTGTTATTTAATTTTGACCCGCCCTCCGCCGCCTTTTGTTGTTGGATCTAACACCCATGCCCACCTATGTCATTTACGCAGCATTTTTGTTGGTTGCCATGTTCATTGTTTTAGGTTATATTTATGAATGTACTTTCAAAACTTAAGTATGCTTTAAACTTTTGAACTCAACTTTATTTGGTCCTGGAGTCATTTGTGAACTACAATTAGGGATATTTGACATTTATGAACTCTAATTAGGGTTTAGGGACTCTATCCGCTGCAGGACTCTTATTAGGGATACGGTCTCCTATTGATTGGGACCCAAAATGGGGACCCTCCCTCTATTGCCATCGCCTTATTCGGGTCACTACAGTGTGACGTATGATTTGTTGATAGGTTTTGTAACTTTTGAACCAGATATTTATTTATTCAAATGAACGCGTCTTTAATAGAGCAACAGCAACTTTTTAGTGAAATTTTTCATATTGTATTTTAAGAACTTTAACTGGTGCATAGACAAGGAGTAATGACGGGAATATATATATCAAAGAAACTTTGATGAAACCAGAAATAATTACTTTGTCAAACCTTTGAATTATACAATGTAAGAAACAGTCAGTCACAAATTGACTATAAAACCGAAATAGGCTTTTCCAGACTACACAAACTGAGTCAAGTTCGACTCCACCAAAGTCAAATTCGACTACTCACTCGAGTCGTTCTGTGAGTCGAATTTGACTCTGGCGGTGTCAAATTTGACTCTCAGTTTGTGTAGTCCTGAAAAGCTTGTTTCGGAGAGAGTCAATTTGACTCATCATTTTTTGCAGTGTAAGCTTAATTTTTAATATTAGCCTAAAGTCTAAGCGTATCAGACTCTACAATAATCCTCTAGTCTCACTGTCTTCCAGTTAGCCAGCCAGGTCCCTGATTAACAAACGCCAGAAAAAGTGATTTTTACAGGGTTTAAAATTATCATACGGCTTGCGCTGTCAAATAGCTTTTCTCACTGTAGAAACATTTTGTCAGATTTAATACATCAACTCCAAATAATAAATGTCCGGTTCTTGTACAGTTTCACCCACGTGTTTAGGCATAGACTTAAACTTAGGTTTAGACTTAAGCTTAGCATTAGGCTTAAACTTAGGCTTTGATTTAGGAAAAGCGTATGTGTCATCCGCGTTATACTGTCTCGCTACTATAAACTAATGTGCACACATTTGGCTGCAATGGTGGTATTCAAAACAATATTGTTCTTATGATATAGGACTTAACTGCGAGTATACTATAGCTAGTATGTTTTGACGGTAGTCCGTTCGGAGGGAGTAAGGATAATGTGGACACTGTTTGGACATTAAGAGTTTATTCGGACAGACGCTGTGCAATCTCTAAACGAAAAAAACGGCAATTCTTCGACCCCGACAACTTGTCGAGCTGACGAGTTGCCTGGACGACAAGCTCTCGGGGTCGACGAGTTGTCTCGCAACAAGTTGTCGCGATAACAAGTAAACAGGCGGATCCGGCGTCGTTCGTCTCCCGCCTGGCGCACGGGACACAGACGGCGCCAGGCGTCAACAAATCTCCAGCGCAACCCTGAGACAAACGGCTTTGTTTAAGCCTTTACTAAAGCCTATGCCTGAGCCTAAGATGAAGCAGAGCCAGTATGACCTCATAGCTATGAACATAAAACTGTAGATCATAAGCTCAGAAGAATTTTTCAAATATAAATACAATCAGGCGCGTAGCCAGCTCACCTTGCTGGGAAGGCTAAAAAATTTTCAGGAGGGGCATTCAAGGGATTTTAATGACTTGCAATCAAGGACGAAAATTTTCTTGGGCGGGGGCGGGGGCAAATTTTTTCCAAGGGGAGCTGAGCCCCCTCTCCCGCTTGGCTACGGGCCCGAATACAATATATGTCGAGTAAATAGCGACAGTAGATACTTGACTAATCCATGACAACAAGTAAACAATACACAAAATACAACTGTTCATTGTAGCGTTGAACTCAATCGCTTTTTTTACTCCGAGCAGTATTGCGTTGTAAATGTTTGAACGCAGCGTTGAAAACAGTATAACAAATGGTGAAACTCGTCATTTTTGAATGTTTTTCATTTTAAAATTTAAACTCAACTGAATCGGAGCTCGAAAATTAGTTTCCGAGTGACTTTGTCCAGTAAAATGGAAATATATTTATGCAATACACAACTGTTGCGTTTTTATTGCTGTTAGCAAATATATTTGATAAACGGGGGGCGGCCCATGTTACTTTTAGGGGCGTTCTGGTTTCTGGTGGGTCTAGAAAGAGTAGGTTTAGATTCTAGATAACATATTTTTGCTTAGGCTTAGGCTCAGGTTTAGGCTTAGGAATAACGCTTAATCTACTGTTACGCCCCTAGAAGTCACATTGGCCAACAGGGGCGTAGTCAGTATTTCATTTTGGAAATGAAAATTTGTATGTCGGTATTGAAATTTTGGCCCGTATTCTCAAGTGTGTGTAGCACCTATTATCAGTATAGGCAGGGTGTACTTCACCGGATATCCGTCTATGTTTCCGGTACAAATTGGTGTCCGTTTCCGTCATTTTGATCGCTATCCGTTCTTATCCCCTGCCAGAAGGTGATAGGTCTTTTACCGGTTGAACCAGTGTATTTGGTGAGGTTCAAAATTAGCCATATTTTTTCGCATTTGTTGTGTGTGCCAATTTTGAGATCCGCAATTGTAGAAGTTCGACAGTCGAAAAACCTATCGCTAACTGGCGAATAGGCGCTCGTGCTATCGTAACGTTAGTCAGCTGTGGTCCATGTAAAATCAGGGGCGGAACGTTGTTCTGTGGGACTAAAAAAGAGTAAGCTTAAGCTTTAAGCTAATTTTTTGGCTTGGTTTAGCCTTACTCTTAAGCTTAGGCTTAGGAATACGCTCATTCTTACGCTTTGGTTTAGGCTTTAGCTTAGCAATATGCTTTCTGGTCCGCCCCTGTTCTTTACACTGGCCGCTCGAAGTGAACTTTTAATTATACTGCGATTAGCTAATTTTGAATGCAAGTCAGAAATACTGTTTCTTTACCTGTTTGACCATAAACATTAATGTGGTTAAGACAACATAGCATTTAAATTCAATTTCAAAACTTTTTTCCAAAACAGCGAGAAAAAGCTTTCAAGTTTTCAAAATCTGATATTGTACCGTTTCAAGAGCCCTCGAGTTTGTTTTTTTAAATTATTTGTTTTGAAGGAACTAACGACAAGTGCTGATTTCGGCCAATGTCTTAAGGGCGTAACAGTAGATTAAGTGTATGCCTGAGCCTAAGCCTAAGCAAAAAATGTAGTCGAGAATGAAAGCTTTACTCTTTTACAAGCCCCACCAGAAACAGATTGGTCGGTCCTAAAAGGATACATGAGCCACGGATTTGAATGCGTTTTTGCCCAACTTTTTTAAGAATACTGACGCACAAACAAATTTGACAATTTATGTTGTTTTACAAGTTTTGGGCCCATTAAAAGATCAGGGGCAAACGTTTTATATGCGGATGCAACGGCGGTACGCTAAGCTTAGACTAATTTTTTGCTTTGGCTTAATCTTAGGCTTAGGCTTTAAACTCACTTCTTTCGCTTAGGCTTAGGAGATAAACTTCATTCTTTCGCTTTAGGCTTAGGCTTAGGCTTCAGCTTAGGCTTAGGAATAAACTCATTTGATGTTTAGGCTTAGGCTTACGGTTAGGAATAACCTAATAATACTGTTCGTATTCTATTCTTTACATTGGCCAAATTGTGTAACATTTTTGAGCAATAGTTTTGTTTCGCTAATTAATTTGGCTTTAAAACTGGAACACAACCTACGGCTCATCCGAACCATAAATGTAAAGGTTTGCCAGCAGTGGCGTACCGGTAAATTGTGATTGGTGGGCCGCATCCTGCCATGTCTGTGCCTTTGGATTCAGCCTAAAAACAAACTTAGCATGCTTTAGCAGTACGATTTCAATTTTTTGGTGATATTTTTGACGTTGGTATTAACGCTACCTTAGTTGGCTGCGAGACCAATTTCAGAGTTAGGCCCTTAGATTTTTGGCAGTTTGCGTAACTGGACCTGGGCGAATTGTTTGCCACGTGAGCACGACTTGAAAGAAACACCACGAGCGAAGCAAGCGAAAAGCTGAACACGTATTATTCTTTCTCTACTACGAAAACTTCATTTTGGGACCTAAACCACCAAACCAAACCGCGCTGGTCTATCGCTTATGTAATTGCGAAGTTTTGCTCAACTTTTATTACTATCATTAGGTTTGAGTCGTCCGGTTGTAGAATTTGACTTTGATGTCTACCTTTGAGACAGCATGGGCAAAATTTTTTTGAGATTTGATCAATGAAGCCAATGTTACTTTGAGGGGCGTAACCGTTGATTAAGCGTATTCCTGAGGTCTTAAGCCTCTAAGCCTAGAGAAAAATGTAATCTAGAATCTGAATCTACGTTTTTCTGGTCCCACCAGAAACCTGGACGCCCCTTAACGTGACATGGGCTATCAATGAAATGATCGCGAGCGAGAAACCAAACGTAATTTTTGTATCTAATTTAAATTATGACGCACGTACTGATTCGATGGGGAGAAGAGCGGCCCCCTGACCCCCCTCTCTGTACGGCCCTATTTGCTAGTCTTAGATCACACATAAGTTTCAGCCTCAACTTTGTTTTGGTCCTATAATGATTGAATCTTAAGCTAAAAGCAAATTAGGCCTAAACTTTAGTGTTCAGTTTTGTAGTGAGACAGCGATAAAGAAGGCTTTTTGCGATTAGACTCAGTTTTAGACTTTCATTACTGCGAATCTTATAGGCTTAGGAAAACGTTTCGGTAAAACGAAACTTGCCGGAGCCGGAGGAGAGGCGAATTTTAGCCAGTATCTGCAATATGTTGTTAAGTTGTTTGGTTTTTCTGCTACTTTCATTGCGAAATTTCAGAAATTCTTCCTTGAAAATTGTAGCAAAAAAGTAAAACAAAAGACGCTAAACGAATCTCAAATTTTGCAAAATTAAACAAAAAATTTTACTACCGCAATTGCCGGAACCTCCGCCAAAAATTCTACCGGAGCCGAAACCCAAACCGAAAACAAGCTTTCTGCCGAAGCCGGCGATTTTCCCCGGAGGCAGACGTCTGATTCTACCCTGACATGTATATATAACCAATATTTAAA
>JASANG010002917.1:0-17454 GCA_030248215.1 Enoplolaimus lenunculus
AAATGTCTTTATAAGCACCACTCTGATGCCTACCGAGCCTGCAGATCAAGTCACGTTTTCCGCACTTCAGCTAAAGGGGAAACTTTACTTGTTACCTCAAAGGAGAATATCGCTTGATACTACTAAAGAAAATTAGTATTTTTAAGAGTTTTTCATACCAATCAGTGCCAACATGTATACTTATACCTTTTCACTCCTGCAAAAAAAATTAAATTTTACGATGGCCTCATTGCACAGCATAACTTTTTGAGTACTAGAAATCAACAGAGGGTTAAAAACTTGAGTTTATACCATTAGAGAAAAGATTACTGGATGTATTAGGGGGATTTCACTTGATCCGAGCTGGCTACGGGCCTGAACTAGCATTGAAAACTGTGCAGCCGAAAAACTCTTGCACGTGGTGTGTTAACTTTTTATAAGCTATAAACCTGGTTTGTTTTAATTTTGTTTATATTTTAATGTTATGTTAAATTTGATCGTTGTTTTCATTCTTATATAACCATGACATGCGGTATAACTGTCCGGCACATTTGAGGCACAGTTAAATCACGCTGCAGCGTGCATTACCCGTGCATCAAACGGTTGAGGCACGTTGGAGCGTGCGTTAACCGTACCTCAAGTGGGACCAAAAGTTTCACCCTAAAAGCATGATGGTTGTAGTACGGCTCCTAACTATATGAGCCTTGTGTATAAGAGGTTGTAAAACATCTTACACTAGTATCCGGGCAATTGTCAACACTGAATATGATGACGAGCGAGGTTCAAACAGTACGTATATTTCAGAGCAACGAGGGGGAAATGCTTAACTGATTCAACACATATTCCTCTTGTTGCATGCTATGCCCCGCCTAAGTTGGTCCAGTCGCGTATGGGAAGTTTTTTAAGTAGCCATTTTCTCTCAAGCTACCGACAAGTCCGGCGTAATCTGTAGTATTTTGAAGAGCTAAAATCCTCGATCGAAAACATAAACTTTTGGACAAAAATCCGTACTCTAAGAAAACCAGTTGGTGTGCCCTAACACTCGGGGTAGACTCCAAAACGAAGTAAATACATGTGAAGCGTGCAAATTTAATTTTAGTCCAGCGAACTTTGGAATTTTGCTCAGGTTCACACCTAAGCTAACCTACAATTAGGATTGAAGCTTCGGTGACAATCTGACCACTGAAAATGCAGCCGGAGAATTTTCCACAAAGCCGAAGGATAAAAGTTTCAATTACTCAAACATGTTCGTATAAAACTCAAGACGAGGTACATAATTTATGGACAGCAAGTAATCCTTGAGACTTTGGAACAAAACAGCGTATCGAAATCTCTAAGCAAGTACCAGGGTACAACCGGAGGTCTGCCTTTGGCTCCGGCAGAAAATCGGCTTCCGGCTCCGGCTCCGGTAGAACTTTTGCCGGAGGTTCCGGCAATTTCGGTAGTAAAATTTTGCAAACTTTCCTAAATTTATCTGTTTAATGCGTTTCGATTGACTTTTGTCACAATTTTTATGAAAAAATTGCCGGAATTTGGCAGAAAATTAACGTGAAACCAAATAACTTAACAACATTTTGCAGATATTGGCTAAAATTACTAATTAACCATCATTTTTAATAGTTAATTTCGCTTCACGTCCGGCTCCGGCAAGTTTCGTTGACCTCCGGCTCCGGCAAGTTTCGTTGACCCCCGGCTCCGGCTCTGGCTCTGGTATTTTTCACCTCCGGTTGCACCCTGGCAAGTACTTATCCATGACATTAAGTACAAATCAAACTTAGGCAGCTATCTTTAACCAGACGAAATCCCACAAATTAGACTCAAACTTTACCTAACTTGACTGAGCTGAACTTTGTTACGCTAATTAAAAGGCTTTGTTAGGCCTTGTTAAATACAGTCGTTATTTTGAAAGTAAAAATAAGCCGGATTTAACACTTTTTCAAGTGTAAACTTTGATTGCCAGTTTACCATCCCAAGCTGGCCCGTTGAAAGGGCAGTACGCACGTGACGTATGAATATGCACACAGTAATGCTAAATCCAGCTGGAGGTTTGAAAGTCATAGAATGAATTTAACCCAACGTTTATGCGCATGCTTATTAACTCTGAAACGTAACAAATCTCTTCATGTAAGGTGAAAATACCTTCGTCAGGTATCTTGAAGTTTGGTGTATATAGGAATTATAAACTTTCGTTTTGTGCTTTAGTATTCAAGCCTTTATTCTGAGCTAATTTTGGCATCGAAAATTTTAATGGTATGTTCCAACACTTACCATTTAAATCACATATCTACATCTCTACAATACCTACACAGATTATGAATTCCTTAGAGATGTGCAAACATTTAAGTAATAGTTGTAGCACGGCTTTGCGTTCTTCCGAGATATGAACGCACGCTGCTGCGATGCGTCAAGTGTGCGGCAACGAAGTGAGGTGACTGCGTGCACGAGAGCATCGCTTTCTTGCTGTGCAAGTGAATAAAGAACGAGTGAACGCATAAGTGTGGAACGAGTGCAATAGCACGAGTTTTGCACGAGTTTCGTGCGCGAGTTCTTTAGTTACCTGCACTGCACGAGAGCGATACCCGAGTACACCGCGCGCATGAAGCAAGCTTAAAGCGCGCGTTTGTATATTGGAAGGACAGTAAGCCGTGCTATAAATGACTTGTACCACGGTCCCAGAACGAACAATCTTTGGTTTCTTGAATAAACTGAGTAACTAGAATGGCCCGCAGCAGAGAGGGGGAGGGGTTGCTCAGACCTCCTAGAAAATTTTCGTCATCGCTAGAAAATTTAAGAACTACATGTAATACCAGAGAATTCCCGACACGCCACTTCTAAAATGTCTTTATAAGCACCACTCTGATGCCTACCGAGCCTGCAGATCAAGTCACGTTTTCCGCACTTCAGCTAAAGGGGAAACTTTACTTGTTACCTCAAAGGAGAATATCGCTTGATACTACTAAAGAAAATTAGTATTTTTAAGAGTTTTTCATACCAATCTGTGCCAACATGTATACTTATACCTTTTCATTCCTGCAAAAAAATTAAATTTTACGATGGCCTCATTGCACAGCATAACTTTTTGAGTACTAGAAATCAACAGAGGGTTAAAAACTTGAGTTTATACCATTAGAGAAAAGATTACTGGATGTATTAGGGGGATTTCACTTGATCCGAGCTGGCTACGGGCCTGAACTAGCATTGAAAACTGTGCAGCCGAAAAACTCTTGCACGTGGTGTGTTAACTTTTTATAAGCTATAAACCTGGTTTGTTTTAATTTTGTTTATATTTTAATGTTATGTTAAATTTGATCGTTGTTTTCATTCTTATATAACCATGACATGCGGTATAACTGTCCGGCACATTTGAGGCACAGTTAAATCACGCTGCAGCGTGCATTACCCGTGCATCAAACGGTTGAGGCACGTTGGAGCGTGCGTTAACCGTACCTCAAGTGGGACCAAAAGTTTCACCCTAAAAGCATGATGGTTGTAGTACGGCTCCTAACTATATGAGCCTTGTGTATAAGAGGTTGTAAAACATCTTACACTAGTATCCGGGCAATTGTCAACACTGAATATGATGACGAGCGAGGTTCAAACAGTACGTATATTTCAGAGCAACGAGGGGGAAATGCTTAACTGATTCAACACATATTCCTCTTGTTGCATGCTATGCCCCGCCTAAGTTGGTCCAGTCGCGTATGGGAAGTTTTTTAAGTAGCCATTTTCTCTCAAGCTACCGACAAGTCCGGCGTAATCTGTAGTATTTTGAAGAGCTAAAATCCTCGATCGAAAACATAAACTTTTGGACAAAAATCCGTACTCTAAGAAAACCAGTTGGTGTGCCCTAACACTCGGGGTAGACTCCAAAACGAAGTAAATACATGTGAAGCGTGCAAATTTAATTTTAGTCCAGCGAACTTTGGAATTTTGCTCAGGTTCACACCTAAGCTAACCTACAATTAGGCTTGAAGCTTCGGTGACAATCTGACCACTGAAAATGCAGCCGGAGAATTTTCCACAAAGCCGAAGGATAAAAGTTTCAATTACTCAAACATGTTCATATAAAACTCAGGACGAAGCACATAATTTATGGACAGCAAGTAATCCTTGAGACTTTGGAACAAAACAGCGTATCGAAGTCTCTAAGCAAGTACCAGGGTACAACCGGAGGTCTGCCTTTGGCTCCGGCAGAAAATCGGCTTCCGGCTCCGGCTCCGGTAGAACTTTTGCCGGAGGTTCCGGCAATTTCGGTAGTAAAATTTTGCAAACTTTCCTAAATTTATCTGTTTAATGCGTTTCGACTGACTTTTGTCACAATTTTTATGAAAAAATTGCCGGAATTTGGCAGAAAATTAACGTGAAACCAAATAACTTAACAACATTTTGCAGATATTGGCTAAAATTACTAATTAACCATCATTTTTAATAGTTAATTTCGCTTCACGTCCGGCTCCGGCAAGTTTCGTTGACCTCCGGCTCCGGCAAGTTTCGTTGACCCCCGGCTCCGGCTCTGGCTCTGGTATTTTTCACCTCCGGTTGCACCCTGGCAAGTACTTATCCATGACATTAAGTACAAATCAAACTTAGGCAGCTATCTTTAACCAGACGAAATCCCACAAATTAGACTCAAACTTTACCTAACTTGACTGAGCTGAACTTTGTTACGCTAATTAAAAGGCTTTGTTAGGCCTTGTTAAATACAGTCGTTATTTTGAAAGTAAAAATAAGCCGGATTTAACACTTTTTCAAGTGTAAACTTTGATTGCCAGTTTACCATCCCAAGCTGGCCCGTTGAAAGGGCAGTACGCACGTGACGTATGAATATGCACACAGTAATGCTAAATCCAGCTGGAGGTTTGAAAGTCATAGAATGAATTTAACCCAACGTTTATGCGCATGCTTATTAACTCTGAAACGTAACAAATCTCTTCATGTAAGGTGAAAATACCTTCGTCAGGTATCTTGAAGTTTGGTGTATATAGGAATTATAAACTTTCGTTTTGTGCTTTAGTATTCAAGCCTTTATTCTGAGCTAATTTTGGCATCGAAAATTTTAATGGTATGTTCCAACACTTACCATTTAAATCAACAAATCAACAAGCGCAGAGAAGATATACCATACTAGTGCACGTATGTGGGTTAACTACTAATTCAAAAGAAATACTAGAAAGCTTAAACTAAAAGAAATCTTTAAACGCTATATTTGCTTTCGATCGCTTTCTTAGAAAAAAAACTGTCCGAATCGAATCGTCTTCAGTAGTTGCTTTCTAGCGGATGGCGAGTTTTAAATTTGTTCAGGATTGTCTATCTTGTGCCAAACAAAACAAGACACTTGGTTTAATAGATCAAGGCGCCTATCAGTCATGAAATTCAAACCAGTTTACTGGATACTAAGGTTTACTAAAAAGTTATAACAGGAAACCAGATGAAATACCTACATAAATAATGGATGAAACCTATTTCTACGGTTACATAACAAAAATGCATACGAGTATTTGCGAAAGCTTACATGTAAAATGATATCGAAATTTCATGATTTTGAAAACCCGATATCACGCCTGGGGATTACCATCCACTAAACATGTATTGCAATTTTGCCATATCCACGGTCACGATTACTGGTGAGAACACGATCTCGGATTTGTCCGCAGGGCTACTCATGATCGTATCCGTGTACAAGATGACAGACAAGTAATTATTCAAAAGCGAACCGTTAAAAAGTCGTGCAGGTTACGCTATCAAAGAGCTGTTACTTCGCTGAAACTTGTGTCAAAATTTCACCTCCTTGCAATTTATTTAAAACTAAACTTTTTCGTTAGGTTTGAGCGACAATGAGACGGTTTTAAAGCGCTTGCGCCATTCATTTGGTTCAATTCTATAATTGGAACTGCAGCATAAAACAAGAGAAATATTAGCGAAACTACAACTGGTAATCTTTGCCGTCAAAAACACGAAGCTTCAATTATTTTCTGCCCACACAAAAATCTCCAATAGAAAAATATTCTTTAATTGTGATTTTCATCTGGAGTCCCACCCAGGTCAGGTGACCCTAAACAGGACGGGGGTTTTCGCCCTGTAATCCCCGCACACCAAACAATTCATTATTGGAAAACTTTAAAACTTCTAACAAACTACTTTTAGACTGTGGTTTTGATGGTCTAGAATGAGACAACATTCGATCGAAGCGATCGGCAAGACGAACGCCATTTTAGCACTGAGCCTTACTACAACATCTTGGTTTTAAGCTCTGTTGGAGGGGTTTTTATGCCAAGATGCCCCCTTTACATCCGCCAGTCAACGTATCCGTAAATATGATAAAGTGATGCAGTAAAAGCTGATTCTTTAATTGAAAACTTCAAATGAATCCAATAAGAATGTTTGATGGATTCAATAAGAATGTTGGCCAATGTTACTTTAAGAGTCGCAACAGTAGATTAATCGTATTCGTAAGCCTGTAAACCTAAGCCTAAGCGTTGCAAACATGTATTCCTAAACCTAAGCCTAAACCTAAACCTAAACAAAAAATACAATCTAGAATCTAAACCTACTCATTTATAGTCCCACCAGAAATCTGGACGCCCCTTCTTAAAGTAACATGGGCCAGAATGTTTATATCGGTACAGCCTATCAATCAATATTCTATGTCAAAACATCATAACAACCGGTAAGTTCCGCCCCGACTGTTATCGCTAGCACATTAATTTCACCGTATATAACGATTGAATTCTACTAAATTAAAAACAACCCACTACGAATGCGTGAAACATTGGAAATATATCGACGTAACTGTTGAAAAATGCTTTCATTGAGCGTGTGCAGTACAGCGGCTTAAAGCGACAGCGGCTATGAATTGGTTTTTGGTTTTAGAAAAACAACAGATGGATTAAAGGTATACAACATAACCGTGGAGTGGAGCAGCCGAAACGCTGTCTTCCTTATTTCTAGCCTATTAACCTTTTTGCTACGGTAATGTATAGGAATGTATAGGGCGTAGTGGTTCAGGAGCAGATCAGGATGTGGCTTCCGGTTTTCATACCGTATGCAGTACGAAACGTCACAATTCACTTGAAAAAATAACCAAGGTTCGATAAAACCGTCAATTTAATTTTAAAAAAGTATGTATATGACGCTTAAAATACTAACTGATTTAGCAGTATACGTTTTCGCATTGCAGATGGCTTCAGCTAAAACTTCCGTCCTGATTTCCATGGGATTTCCGTCCTGATTTCCATGAGATTTATGACCGGAAAAACAATAGCCAAATCGTTCATGTATCCTACGTTGAAAGGTTAACAACGTATATATTTACGCAAACCCCAAAGTTGTTATACTCTGCTTCCGGCTTCTATTTATATTTGCTACATCCATTCAACACGAAAAAAGGTTAGAATGAGTGATGATTGTAGCATTAATGCACTTCCTGGCAACGCGGCTGCTAAACGTGGCTCAGTTTTCTGATATCTAAATCATTTGCAAATACTGAGTAAATAATCAATTTCATATACTAAACAGTTGAAGTTACCCAGTGTGCTTGCCATATATTTGAACTTTCGTAAAAAAATTGCTGGAAAATAAGCGTAAAAAATTAATCAAATTGGTATAACTCGAACGTTGGCTTCCAGATGATAACATGAACGTTAAGCTAAGGTCCTCTAACTATTAATACGAATTGGCTTATTTGTAACCTTATACTTACAATGGTCAGCGCAACCGGAAGAGTGGCCATGAGCTTGAACAGTGGTGTTACGGTACTTAAAATTACGAAGAGGGTTTTGGTGTTACAAACTTAAAAAAAATTAAAACTCTTTGGTAAACTAGCTAAAGTTTTTTATTTTGTGTCGTAAAATACAATTAATGGTTTTTATACGACTTTTTAAATCATTGAACTTACGCCCAAATTTGTAATGTGTTTATTAGCTAAGTAATTAAGTTATTGAAAAAGCATTGAGTTTATAAAAAAGCAGTACGAACACATAAATTCAGCAAACTATACGGAATTGTTTTCAATTTCGTTAATGGCATTAGCATTTGCCGTCCTAAACGTTTCAGTATTTTGTATATTAGCGGACCAAACCTCTTGGCCGTGTGTGGTTTATTAATAAAAACTGTGCCGCCTTCGGCTTGTGCTATTTATCACAAGTATGCATACAAACATATACTGCATGAGTAGGGGGCATATTGTTATAATTGGCCATGATACATTTCATCCACAGAGGTTTCGGCTTACGCTCTCACTTAGTCCTGGCTTATATTTATGGTTAAGGCTACCAACTTAAATTTTCGAACTAACACAGAATGTGTGACGGCTCAAAAATTGCAGTTATTCGACAACAAAACGTCATTTATTTAATGGTTACATAAAGAATCGTTAGATTTTTAATTTCACTAATTTCAGTAACTTGGACATGCTAATTTTCTGCATGAACACTGCAAAATGAAACAGTGGAATCATGAGTGGATGATGCATACTTCAACAAGAGTACGCAACTCAGGCGGTTTGCATGGTAAAAAGTATACCGCCCGATGTTGTGTTTTTTGCCAACTTCACTGATTGGGGAGTGAGATGATTTAACACTTTTATCATGATATTTACCTTCTAGAACTATAAGACGAGCAATTCTTGATCATTATGCGCGCGTTCAGAATCTAAAATACAGCCAATCGGTCAACCTGCTTCATTAAATAAGGATGGTTAGGCCAAAAACACAACTTGCTCTTGGGCATTCTTTTGTACACAGAACGTACTCAGTTCACACTTGTATAATTGATCATCCACACTTAAAATATTTTTGATATTTAAGAAAAAATTTCTTACATTTAAGGAAAATGATTAGCAAGGCGCACTTGAAATTATTTCTGTTATAACAGAAAAGATTTCAAAAAAGTTTTGAAATAAAGTCTAAAAATAAACGTTTTCCTGTTATTTTTATAAAAATTGTCTTAAATATCAGAAAAACTCTTCAGATGTGCCACAGAAAATAATTTTCTGAATAAATTCATAAGTACTTTTTGACTTTTTGTGTGCGCTCTTGATGGAATGAACTTTTGTTGTCACAATATTTGAAAATTGACCGCCATGCCTATTCAAATCTGAACTCAACGATATATTAACAATTAGCCAAAACCAGATCTAAAAACAAAGATTTCTATTATTCACTGGAATATTCTAAACGATGCTCGTGGAACAAATTTCGCAGCCCTGAGCTCAGCATAAAGCGATTGAAAATTGTAATTTGGTTCTTTTAACAGTTTTATGTAAAATAAAGTTATAAACTAAAACAGCTTGTAATACAGAAAAAAGCAATGATAGCACCTTATAAAGCGTTCCTAAATTTGATAACAAAAGAGAAATTCTGTTATGAATGAAGATCATAACTTATAAATGGTGTGGATTATCGCAGTGAATTCGAATGTTGGTGTAGCAGACGCGGACGCGGCATCATGTCAGACATATCATCAATGTGGCTAGCCGCTGCATTTAGCAGCAATTAAGCAATTAGAATAGTGACTGGTTAGGTCGTATAGTACCTACTATTTTGTTTAACACATGGTTGTCGTATTTTCGTGCTGTGAACAAAACCTACCTAGAATGTCACACAACACCACACAAGCATTTTCCTCACATTTGAAACTCATACTCCAGAATTAAAATTGTTGCGTAGTGAAATCGTTATGTTTTAAGAGCGCTACAAGCCAAAAATAATTTATTTACAAACTGATACGCGGCGCCATGTTGCAAGTCATGTGCGCTGCTGTGCCGTGACGAACGTCGTTAAAACAGCCAGAACGCTTAGCGCCGCCCATAATTGCGATCACAATGCTAAAACAACAAAATTGCTAAAATTTAAAATGACACTTGCTACATGTGACATTGTCAAGGAAAAGTTGTTTAGGAACCGTAACAATAATGCGAATCGTACTTGTATATGTTTTTATAGAAAGCCTTTGTCTACTTAACAAAATCAATTGATTATCTTCTGTAATTTTCGCTGCGGTGTGATTTTGTTCTTGTCGTTTTCGCTGCGGTGAACAATTAATGCTTGAAACAATCCAATAGCCACCTGGAAAACAGGCAATCATCATTCGGTATTATAAGAAAGTTTAAAATGATTGTTTAAATTTGGTGAAAATACATTCTTAATTCGACGCTTTTAGCAGTGATGTTAAAATCTACAGTCACAGTATTTATACACTGATGTTCGCCAGGCCTTTATAGAAAGGCGGGTAAATCTATAGAACAAGGGCGGAACAGGAGTTTAAGCGTATTCCTGAGCGTAAGCATAGGCTTAAGTGTAAGAATGAGCTTATATTTAAGCGTAAGTCTAAGCCAAAAAATTAGTCTAAAACTTATATTTACTCTACTCCAGTCCCACAGAAATACGTTCCGCAACTGATCTTTGCGTGGGCCGATAGGTACATTATTTTGAGTAAACATATTAAACCTTAAATTGATTATATAATAAAACATTTGTAAGTAATGGTGCTATGCTGGTACTTATCATTTTATCACCAAAAAATTTTCTTAGAGGAAAATTGTAAGGGAGCTTATCATTTTATCACCAAAAATTTTCTAAGTGGAAAAATTGTAAGATTTTATTACAACAAATTTCTGCGAGTATTAAAATTCTATGTTTTTACAAAAAATTTTCCCAAGGGGAAAATTGTAAGGTAGGGACCTCACCATTTTATCACAAAAAAATTCTGACGGGTGGGGCTAGTGGCCACATAACGTAGGACGAGACCGGAAGACATTGAACACGTTAAAAAGTACAGCGAACGTCGCTTAATATATACGTATTTCGGAAAACATAGATATGTATTAATAATGTGAAAATCGCGTTGTTCTGCGCTCTAAATATTCTGCACCGGACTCGCAAATATCGACGTAGCAGGATTGCTTCGAATGACGAGTTTACCCGATTTTACTATGTTCAGAAATTTACTGAATGATTATGATAAGTCACAAACAAGTTTCGAGAAAGTCATGCATTCAAAATTTTTTTATAGCGAAAACAAAATAATTGCTAATTTTGCTGATTGTTACAAAATCGGATATCAACACACAGTTTGTGTTACGTCAAAAACTCTTTAATTTGTGCCCAACGTTGCATTATATTAACTTTTTACTCTACGAGTGCTTTTGCACAAGGGTAATTTTGTTAACGGAAAAAAATATATTTTTCCGCAACCAATGAGTCTGAAAAGTTAAAATTTGAAATTATTTATTTGCAGCTATTTTAGTTGTAAGACGCGAATTATGCTGAATTTGTATGGAATTGACAAAAGTTTATATTTTTTGGTTGTATTGAAAAGCCTTCTTTAATACACATTCGTAATTTGAGCGTGATTGGGAGAGATATGTACAAAAGTGAATTATAAATTTTTACGGATTTAAAGTAAAATCTGACTTAAAATGATTTTTGCGCAAGTGTTGCTGGAAGCATTTTCTTACCAAAACTCATTATTGCCAAATAAAATAGCTTTCACCTCAAATTTTTCCCGTAGGTTTAGTCAAATGCTGCATTAATGCGCATATTATAGTTTTAGATAATTTTTATCGTATTTGTAATCCAATAATATAATAGTTTCAGAGGCGCAGTTAAGTTTAAGTTTTGTAACAACTTCGAAGGCGCCAGTTTACTTGTGTTACCATCTGAAAAGGCACCTAAAATCCCGTAAACAAGGATCACAAATTGGCGTTTTGAACCCGTAAGACACTCTCTCGCTAGCTACATTGCTGAGTAATTTTAGCTATTCGCTTGTCGCTTTGAAGATGACAACTTTTAAATTTTTTCGAATATAACTCGCATCACCCATATTTGCATCGTTCAAGAATTATAGATAGTTTAGAAAAACGTTGACATGCTAGTTTCACAATTACAAGCCAATAAATGAGCGTAATTAAAACGGACATTGTCATAAAATTGAACACTAATTCATAAATATTAGCGTTCCATTTGCATGACATTGTCGTTTGCTGAATACATTAGGAGTCTGGAAATATTCATATTGCAATAAAAAGATCGCATTATTTGTGGTCCAAAAATTAGAATGACATCAAAAACAATTCATCACAAACTTTAAACTATATTTAAAACGTTTTGGAATATGTAGGCTCTGATCCATTTAAGTTTTTCACACTTAATGCGCTTTGATTTTGGCTTCTGTAAAGACTCACCCATGTCTGAACCTACGCCTTTGCATAAGCGTTTGCCTCAGCCTAAGCAATGACCTACCTATAAATGTAGGGAAAATGTGACAGTATAGTAGCATTTGTATTGGATAATTCTACACATTGCTAAAAACTATATAGTTTCATTAGAATAAAGTACGTTATAGCAGATAAAAAAATTATCCTTTTAAATTAGTGTCCACAAACCGTTTCGACGGACGCAAATAAGACGTTGGGCTGATATTTATTTTGCCACTTCAGAATTTACCAGCCCTGTTTATTTGGTTGCGAACTGATATTTAATATTTTTAATTCATTAATAGATGGCCCGGCCGCCACCGCTTTTATATATTCTATTTTTAAACATAACTGATTTGCTCCGAAGCATTTTTGTTAATTGCCTTGTCCGTTAATTTTATTCTTGACATAATAAATTTTCTGTGGGTTGTTTGAGTGTCTGTTACATATTTGGGCTGTCTAAGCCAGTTTTCTGCTTTGACGGACCATATCCACTGATGGATTCTCGCATTCTTTTGAACGCAAGAGGGGGTCGGTCGTCTCCCTCTTAATTCCCCTCGTCCCCGCCGCACCACGACAGCGAAATCCTACACGTTTTACAATGGAATGAACTGTATGAATTTTTCATTTTGAAATTGTAATATAATTTGGAAACAAAGTGTACAAGCAATACATTTTTTGTTTGGGTTGACAAAATTCCCGAGCAGACTTCACGGGTTGAATTTTATTAATCATTTTGTTTTACTATTTGTGCATTTCATGTATAAAACTTACGCAACGCTGTTTTATCTGACAAAGAAAACAATTTTTCCTGAGGCATTTTTTCAAAAGGGATGCTTGTATTATTGACGGTGTTGTACAATCAGAGTGGGAGGTGGGAAGAACTGTTTACCCGACCCACGCTTTGCCTCGGGTAAAGTCCTACTCTTTTCTGGTCAAGCGGTACAAAATGTTATTACAGCGATTAAAATTACAGATGTATTCACCTGTAAGACTACCGCTAGAAAACAATCGGGATCACATGCTGAAGCTTGGGTATAAGATTAATGCGGTTACAACCGGAGTTTTGCCTCCGTCTTCGGCAAAAAATCGACTTTTTCGGCTCCGGCTCCTTAGAAACTTTGCCAATATGTTCGGCAATTTCGGTAATAAATTTTTTATATTTTTAAATATGTATTTCGGTAAATATGTTGTAACATTGGGCAGAAAATCGTTTCACCCCAGCCCGGTTCTCTGTTATGCAAAATTGGATCATGTTGGCAATCTGCCTCCAGTCATCCAATTCACTTTGTCCGTCCGTGATTTTCTTGATTGCCGTGCAAGTTGTACAGACCATGTTCTTGGAAGATCGTACATTTTTTCACTATATCTTTATAGAGAAATTCGTTCGCCATTTTTACTGCACGCCGGTCTCTGTCGCGTTTCAAAACAGATTTTTCCGCTTTTCGTTGTTTTCGCTTTGTCGTTTTGCTGTCGTGCTCTGCATCTGAAATACTGCTGCATCGTTTTGTTCGAATTGGAGCGTTAATATGATTGGCTGAAGGTTTGAATGCGTCTCCATCAGTGAGACCTATCAGCGCACAATCACTGTATCTAATCGACTCTGATGGTTCCTAAAGCAAAATCAATTCAATAAATCCATTAGTTACAGTTTAACCCATTAAAGTGACCATAAAATTGTTGCAAATTACCGCCAATGATAAGAACAGGGGCGGTACAGTAAGCATATTCCTAAGTCTAAGCCTAAATCCTAATCCTACGCCTAAGCGTAAGAATGGGCATATTCCCAAGTCTAAGCCTACGCCTATACCTAAAAGCCAGGCAAACAAATAGCCTTAACCTTAACTTTACTCTATTCTAGTCCCACAAAAAACGTTCCGCCCCTGATCTTTACATGGGTTCAAATTACCAAAATAGTCCAGTCCACAACATTCATATACACATGTTCTTTGTTCACAATGCCCACAACGTGCCAAGTTATATGTTTACTTGACAGCTTTTATGTCTGAGGGTAAATAATATGTGTTCAGCAGCGTCCAACAATATGAAATTCGTTGCGTACAAATCTGTGTTAATTATACGACGGCCACTGTAAAAGCATCATAGTCATTTTACTAATCTTTAATGTTTATACCCTTTGTTCTACTAAGGCTGATTTTGAGTAAACTGCAATCGTCGACATTCGCTAATTGATGACAGTTGTAACCAAATTTACACCAGTAAATTCAGGCCGTTCGATTGTTGGGAGAAAAATTCATAAAAATGCAAAGAACATCGTAATCTGCTAAGATGTATTATGTTTTTTGCCCTTATTTGCATATGTCTTATACCTATTGGGCCAGCTCAGTTTGCCCAACAAGGAAATAGACTACACAATCTATCCAAACCGCAACTGTTATACGCCTAGTGGTTTAGATATTGAGTCGATAATTGTAATATTCAAGAAATTAAATAACTGTTGTTAATACTATACATAATCTAAAGTTTCTAATAACACGTGTCACAGGGTGTAACCGGATATTCGTTTCCATTTACGGTAAAACTCAATGTCCGTTTCCGTTTCCATTATATAAAGAACGAAAATTCTGTTATTTGTACGCTGAAAATTAGTTATAAATAACGTATATATCATCTCCGCAATATTTCATTGCAGATACGTCGCAATTGTTCGAAATGAAATGAAAATTACGAAATTCATCCGTAAAATTTTAAAAAAAATTCGATGCATCCGCCATTTATTTCTTTAAAATTGTAGAAAACGCGGTGAACATTTGCACGCTTCAATTGTGTTGACAAAAAATAAAACATCTTTGAAATTTGTAAACTTCAATATCCGTTTTCTGTTACAGTTATTTTGATCATTATCCGTTTCCGTATCCTCCTATATTTCAAAGGTTTACTGACAGCTGCTATACTCAACTGTGTGCAACATCTATTGCCAGTTAATACTAGGTGAGCAACAAAATTTCGTGCAATATATGCACAAAATGTTGAAATTGACGATTATATAATTGGTTCCTAAGTTGTATGCATATTGCCAGCTGATAATAGGTGCTCGTGCTACACACATTTAAAGTTAATGGTATTATTTTTAAAAAAGTATCATCCCAAAATAACGAATGAATTGTATTGTAAAAAGTTATACCTGTTTATACGGCACAACTCCACTTGATACAATCGCAATAAGCGTTGCAAAGATGACCACAAGTAGCCTGTTCATTATTTATATATATTCATGCTAGCATTAAAAACGGTGATAGGTAATATCTATAAACATACGTTAAAGTTTTTTTCGAATGAAACACAATCATATGTTTTTGGTTAAAATTTCAGCGTTGAACGCTGAAATCGAGAGCTTGTGTCAGGATTAGAATGACTGAACAAACGTAACGAAATAAATAATCACTGTATTTTGTAGCGCTTGTTTTTCAATAGTTAACACGTTCTGTTCAAATTGTACATATAAGCACCTTTATATATCTTTAACACATGGTTTCATGTCAACGCAATTACTAAGCAGTAAAAGTTAAACCGCAGCTTAAATTTTTTAAAGTATATATTTAAACTCAAATATTAAGTTCGAACAATTATTGATCATCACATTTAATAGGATGTTGTACATGTTTTCGGAAAGAATTTAAATGGAAAAGAAATGCAACTTTAAATAAACAAATCGTTAAAACCCTATTCACACGTGCGAGTTTTTGCAGCATAAACTTGCACGCGCAACTTGCACGCGCAAGGCTGGTCACAAAGCAGCTTTGAAGTTCTTACAGCTGCAAATTATTCAATGGAATTCATGCTACTTAGTTAAATTCGCAGATGTAAATGCAGTTGCAAATCGCTCGAATTTCTTGCACCTGCAGTTTGGTTAGTCAATAGGAATATTCGTTTGAAAATACTTGCAGCTGCAAGTCATTTCGTGCAAGTTGCAGGTGCGAGTTCTCGCCGCAAAAACATGCACGTGTGAATGGCTTTTAAATTTTGTCAGAATAAGTTTTTCATTCCTTCATTTGTACCTTCTACTTTATTTAGACACATATTTTTCAGCTAGAATTCTAACCCAGGTGTTTCAAGTGAGATGCGTTTATAATAACCGCTCACATATAGGAGCTTACCATTTGAGCACGATGGGGCGGCCAAGGATTGGTAAGATTTCGGGCTAAGCCTACGTTTATTAAATTGTAAGACAGTGTCCATTGTGTTTTTTGCAGGTGCACAGTTTGCAAATAGTTGGTCTTAATAGTACACACGGCCAGTGTTACGAGTCAGCGATGGAGAAGCTTGCAACAGAGACTAGGCCTAAAAGCCTAAGCATATGTAAAAATGTAGTCTGAACCTGAAGCTTACTCTATTAAAGATATAGTGAAAAAATGTACGATCTTCCAAGTAACATGGTCTGTACACCCTGCGCAGAAATAAGTTAATTTCAGGGTACAGATGGAGGTAAAAGTGAACATGAGCTGGAGGCAGAATTCATCAAATTTTGTCACAACCGGAGCTGGAGGTGAAACAGAATTTTCTAGCCACAATGTTACAAACATATTTACCGAGAATAACATATTTTAAAAATATAAAAAATTTATTACCGAAATTGCCGGAACATCTGGCAAAGTTTCTAACGGAGCCGGAGCCAAAAGTCGATTTTTTGCCGAAGACGGAGGCAAAACTCCGGTTATAACCGCGTTAATCTTATACCCAAGCTTCAGCATGTGATCCCGATTGTTTTCTAGCGGTAGTCTTACAGGTGGATCCATCTGTAATTTATGGCTGTACTGACGCTATTGTACACAGGCAGCGTGGGACTTTACCCGCGGCTAAGCGTGGGTCGGGTAAACAATTCTTACCCACATCCCACTCTGATTGTACAACACCGTCAATAATACAAGCATTAACTTTCACTTTTTGAAAAAATGCCTCAGGAAAAATTGTTTTCTTTGTCAGATAAAACAGCGTTGCGTAAGTTTTATACATGAAATGCACAAATAGTAAAACAAAATGATTAATAAAATTCAACCCGTGAAGTCTGCTCGGGAATTTTATCAACCCAAACAAAAAATGTATTGCTTGTACACTTTGTTTCCACATTATATTACAATTTCAAAATGAAAAATTCATACAGTTCATTCCATTGTAAAACGATACAATTTCTCGCTGCTGTAGCGACCAGAATACGAGGGGAATTAAGAGGGAGACGACCGACCCCCTCTTGCGTTCAAAAGAATGCGAGAATCCATCAGTGGATATGGTCCGTCAAAGCAGAAAACTGGCTTAGACAGCCC